>PVIA01001402.1:0-284024 GCA_004024845.1 Tonatia bakeri
CTTCCACAAAAGGCTAGGCTATTTTTGCATAATTCTGGCTGAAGTAAGTCTTTCTTTTTTGATTTTTTTTTCAAACAAAAACTGGAATCTTCTGTCTGAGCCCTCTGATGGACTCGTGGAGACAGCTCCCCAGGCCTCTTGGAAGTCATCTGAAGGAGAAACGAGATGGTGGTCCTCACAGTGGTGACAGGGGGATGATGAGTGCACACGGCCTGGCTTCTGTGCAACCACCAAAACCAGCACTCCCACCTGTTCCCCGACTTAGCCCTGCCCTCCAAGCCCAAGATTGGCAAGTAGCCTAGTTAATGTTTAAAACAAAAACCTGTTGAACAGAAAGAAACCTTCCATAGCACAAAAAGCCTATGTGCCAAACCCCTCAGAAATCTCTGCAGGGCAGAGAATGCCAGATGTATTATCACACACGATATTTCGAAATGGCATTTCAGCTCCTCAGGGAAGAATAGTATTAGCATTTAGGTTGAGGGGAAAAAGTTCTGATGAAGAGCCTAGAATTTTAGGGCAGGTAAGTGGGCACTGAAATTAGTGGACTCTGGGCTCAGAAGAGGGTCTTGAGCCCTCCCAGTCAGCCACGAGGTTCGCTATGTGATGGGTCTACAGGAGAGCTGGGTGTTCAGTGGAGGAGGCAGTCAGAGTGGTCTCGGAGGAGGGCCATTCTCTCAGGCTTTTTTTGTGATAAGACAATCATTAACCGGCCCTAACTACAATGGAAGATTGTTTTGGAATTTTGATTGAATGAGGTTTGTGCAGGCAACAAGAAAAGAGAACCAAGTAAATGTTTGACATTCAGCCTGTCACCTGGAGGAGGGGCAGTGACAGAGGACTCTATTGAAATAAAGAATATTTTATTTTGAATTGTTTGTTAAGAGTAAAAGAACATGTAATAGGAGTGTCCACACCCCTTCACCCGCTGCTTGGAGTGCCGTAGCAGACCCCTAATGGGTATCCTCCCTTTCCTCCTCTGCTAGAAGCCTAGAAGTGGTCCCCTTAGGGATTATAAATGTCTGGGGTTTATTGCCACAGGTGGACGAATGAATAATTACTGGAGGACTTTTACCTGTGTGTTAGTGTTCCCATATAGGCAGTATCTGGAGAGTGGATAGGCAAGTTTTTGTGCAAAGAAAAGATGATGGCTAAAATATAAATTACATGTTTTGTTCATGGGTTTTTCCTAACTGATTAGAACAGTGTTCATTAAATGAACAGCTCTACTTGTATGATGGGTGGACAAACTGCTAAGGCTGGCACAGTTTCTGGACACATGGGCTCTTCCCCTAGTTGTTGCTTCCCTGTGGTTCTGCTCCTGTACCTTCCAGGCCATGTTTCTCTTACTCCTAATCTTAGGCCTTTCCCAGTGAAAATCAACTAAAAGTTGACACTACCCCTTTTTCTAACCAACTGATATCATTTCTGCTTCCTGTACTAGCTACCCTGATCCCTGCCTTCCAAAGGGGAGCTACCTTTATAGTTTTAAGATAAAGAAAAGGAGACAAAACCCCAACTTTATAGGCTATCAGGATTTTTGCCATAGGTAAAGTCTGCCTGCCCTTTGGTGTGCTCTCACCACGCATTACATTTCTATAGGTTCCTAGGGAACTAGATGCCATTTATGGGGTATTTTTATGGGCTGATTTAAGAAGTGAAAAAGCGTAATTCTTTAAGAGGTAATTCTTGGCTCATCATCAGTCAGGTTCATGTGTCATGTACATACCACATGATGATGCAGAATTGAGGAGCAGGAAGGCTGAGAAGAAATGCTGTTCTCCTTTGTCATTCATTCATGCATTCAACGAATATTCATTGTGCTAGAAGCTGGGAAGCAGTTGTAAAACAGTCAAGATGTCTGTCTTTCTGCATCTCACAGTCTCTAGGAAGTTAGATCTTTTCCACCCATGCCAGTGAAAAGCTGAAGAGAGAGAAGTTATAGATAGCTAGAATGCCTATGGCAATCTATGACCTCTTACAAAGGAATCTAAAAATAAGACTAGGGATAGTTCGGTGCTAAATTAGCCTGATGTAACCAAGCTTATATAGAATATTAACTCTAGGAGAAATCTAACCTGACCACAGAAAAAGAATTAAGGATGATATATAAAGAAGTTTTCTAACAAAATCAGAAAGTAATTTAAGGTGCATTTAGGTTTAGTATTGCAACCATTAAGCTAAACCTAGAGAAAATAAATAAATAAAAATCTTAAATAAATACAAAGACAAACTTAAAAGACAAATTACAAATTGGGATGAAATAAATGCAACATCTCAGTAATGAAATAAAGTATTTATAATGTATAAAAAGCTCCTACAAATCATTAAGATAGTGCAGACTATACTGTAAAAACAGGCAAAGGTGTTTGTATTAGTCAGGTCCAATCAGAAAACAATGGCTTACTCAAAGATGTAAGTGAAGAAAAGTTTAATGAAGAGACTCTTTACAAAGGTGAGGCCAGGGTTGAGGACAAACAAAGGTACTATAAAATCAGGAAGCAATTACCACTCCTAGGTCTGGGAACATAAGGAGAAGGAATGGCTTCTTGGAGCTTGGAATGAGCTGGAGTCCTGGACAAGGGGCATCCAGTCCTCTTGGATCTGAGCCTGAGTGATTCAGACTTTGTGAAAAGCAGGACAGGGAAGTGTGGAGTTTGGATCTAGGGTGGGGATGGTGACAAACATAAAATAACAAGAACAGTCATAAATAAGAATTTACAGTTTAAACATCTAGTGTACATATTTGGCTTATTTAGAACAACTTCACTAATGAGTGGTGAAACGTAATGTTAGCAGTAAGATACTGACATCAGATTGACCAGAGAGGATGAAGACCTGAACCAGGGCAAGGGTAATAGATATGGAGAGAACAGAACACATTAGACATTAGAAAAATAGAAGGAAAACAAGCGGGCCTTGGTGGTTGATGGGACATGAGTGCGAAGGGGAGAAAGTGTCTAGGATGATTCTAGGGTCTGATCATACATTGGAAGGGGGGAAAGAAGAATAAGAACAGGAGTAGCAGGAAAGGTGATAGCTTTACTTTCAGACAGGTTGAATTTTATGGACCAGTAGTCACCTAGCTGGGTATGCCCAGCAGGCAGCTCAAGAAAAAGGTCAGAATTTGAGAGTCATTGTCACAGAGGAGGTGGGAGTAGATGACATTAATTAAGGAGCATAAGAAGAGCTAGAAGGGAAGTGGTCAAAAGTGGAGTCCTGGTGTTTTAGGGATGGGTGCTGGAAGAGGAGACTTCATTGACTTAGAATGGGTTGGGAGAACAGTCAAAGGAATAAGGGGTTTGTAGAAGTCAATGATCAGTGGTTCTATTAGTTTCTATTGCTATGCAACAATTTACCATAAACTTATTAGCTTAAAACAATGTATATTTATTTTCTCACAGATCAAGCACAGTTTAACTAGGTCCTCTGCTCAGTGTCTCACAATGCTGCCATCACAGTGTTGCCTGGTCTGCATTCTCATCTGGGGGCTTCACTGGGGAAGAGTGGGCTTCCAGTTTCACACAGGTTTTTTTGGCAGAGTTCACTTCCTTGCAGCAGTATGGCTGAGGGTCCTGCCTCTTTCTGGCTGTTGAGTAAAGGCCTCTCTCTTTTCCTAGAGGTCACCCACAGTCCCATGCCGTGTAGCCCTCTCCATTGGCAGTTCACAACATAGCTATTTTCTTCTTCAAAGTCAGTATAAGCATCTCCCACTTCTGTTTGCTAAGCGGGATCTATACATAATGCAACATAATCAAGGCAGTGACATCTCATCACTGTTAGCATTTTCTATTAGTTAAAAACAAGTTATATGCTTGCACACATATTATCCAGGTGCATTGGGGTCACCTTAGGGTATGTCTGCCATAGACCCGGTGGATTCAGAAGTTTCCAGTGGGAAACTATCTTACAGTACAGGGCTTTGGCAGTATGTGTGTTACTGAAGCTTTTTGACCAGACTCAGTGGAATAGTGGGAACAGAAGTTGGGTTGGGAAGAAAAAGGAAAAGAACTGCTGGTTAGCATAAGCTACTGTTTTAAACAACTTGAATGAAAAGAGGGCAAAGAGGCATCAGTGGACAAGATCTGAGCATGGCTATTGGTGGAGCAGCACCAGTCTGCAGAAAGATGTGAAAGTATTGGAAGGGAAACCAAATTCAAACTTCAGAACCCTAAAGGCATATTGCTCCTAGAGATTCTGACTTAATGTGTCTGGTGTGGGTCCTGGGAACTGGTATCTTTTGAAAATAAACTTGCTAGTTAATTATAACATACAGGTAATTGATAGAACAAATTTTACGAGGAGGTGGGAGCTTGTGGGATTAGGAGCACATGTTGAAGATACTATGTTACTTTGGGGATTTATTAAGGTGTTTTTGACTGCTAAGATATTTCTATATTTCTTTACTCTTTTGCTCTTGCCAAGTTTTGACCAGAAATGTGGTGGAGAGAATGGATGAATCTGTTTTGCTGACTCTCTGGTTTTAGAGATTAGGTAGACTAGTTGATTCATTCATTCATCTAAGAAATATGTCCATTTTGCTCTGTGCTGGTTGCTGAGTTTATAGACAGATAAAGGAAAAATTTTAATAGAGTCTGACAGTTTCAGAGACAGTGGGTGTGGAGAACACTAAGGGTGAACTCAGGAGAGCTGTTAGACCTCAGAGGGACAAGGAAGTGATATCTAGGCAGAGAACTAAAAGATAAGTAGGAACTAGTCAGTGACAGAGAACAGAATGGGAAAAGAAAGTTCTAGACAGAAAGTGGAGGCAAAGTCCTAGTAGGGAATGCAAACACAACATTTTGGGGAAACTGGATTTCAACCTGAGGGCTCTTGGGGAGCGGTTGAAGGGTTGGAGCTGGGGGAGCCAAGGTCTTATCTGTGCTTTAAAAGGACCATGCTGCCTGCAGGGTGAGAAGTGTTGAAAGTAAACACGGCTTAAGGATGTGAGATGAGTTAGGACAGGGGTCCCCAACCCTGTGCCACAGTCCTGGCCTGTTAGGAACCAGGCTGTACAGCAGGAGATTAGCAGTGGGCTAGAGAGCTAAGCTTCCCACCCCCACCCACTCCCCATTGCTCCATTACTGCCTGAGGTCCATCAACCTCTGCCCCACTGCTCACCCACCTCCCACATCTGTGGAAAAATTATCCTCCACAAATCTGAAACCGGTCCCTGGTGTAAAAAGGTTGGAGAGCACTGAGTTAGGAGACAGAGATGGTAATTCAGGCAAAAGGTGATGGTGCCTGAGGAGAGAGGTGGCTGGGTTTGAGAGACAGTAAAGTGGACCTCACAAACCAGCTCCTGTGGGAACATTGAGGGGAGTGATGAGTTTGGGAAGATACCCATTTGGTAGGGGGATGGGGGTTGTAGGTTATAGGTTCAATTTTAGCATGTTGTGGTGATATCCAGTAGGATGCTTATAATACATAGTTTGGGGAAAGAGAGAGAGAGAGAGGGAGGGAGAACTTGGTTAAAGATGAATATTCAGGAATCAGTAACATCTTTGATTTACTGCAAGGAGAGGAAGTTGGCTGATCCTCTCTTTTTCCTCCTTACATCCATGTTACAAATTAAACGAAAGTGTGAGAAGCACTATATATTGCTACTGAGTGGTGCAAGTCCATCTCCCTAACTTATTTCTGATTATACCTGCAAGAAGTCAAAGTTGATGCCACTGCATGCTGGTTAGATGGCAGGCAAGGGTAGAGAGGGAGAAATCCATGTTTCATCCCTCTCTGCACACTGAACATCTGTTGCCCTATGATGAGGGTGGCTGGTAGCACACCTCCTAAGCCCCACAGATAAAGAAGGGCAGCATGGGGCAGAGCTGATGGCTGAAACCAAAGAAGCCCCAAACCTGTTGTCGGAGCAGCTGCATAAGCCATAAATTGCTTGTAGAAGCAGACCCAGTGGCTTTCTAAGGGGAGGGAGTGAAACAGGAGCAGCTACGATCGGGGTAGGTTTCCTTTGGTTTCTTCATCCAGCTCCGAGCTGCAGGATTCCATGTTCTTTCTTGAGACAAAAATCCATGGACTCTGTTTTCCTTTAGATTCCCTTAGTTTGGGTGGGGCAGGCAAGCTCCAGCACTCTGGTGGGTGATTCTGTCACTGGGAAGACTCCAATTCTCAAGAGATGGTTGAAGACTCTCCCCCTTGTGAGGTCAATAACAAAAGTCTTTTTGGTATCGTATGTGTCTTTATATACATGAGGGAAAGCAGTCCTATGAGTTCGTCTGTATTTTTTTCTTCCCTTGCAGATTACAAATTAAAACATTGATCAATCAACTGGGGGTCCCCTGCCTGTTGCAAGAGAGGGCCATAGCCCTGGCTGGTGTGGCTCAGTTGGTTGGAGCACTGTCCCATAGCCAAAAGTTTATGGGTTTGATTCCTGGTCGAAGCACATATGACAGGCAACCCATAGATGCTTCTCACATTGATGTTTCTTTCCCTCCCTTCTTCTCTCCCTCCCTCCCTCTTTAAAACAATGAAAAAATGTCCTTGGATAAAGATAAAAAAAAAGTGAGAGGGCCATACACCATACACAAATTGTGTGTTTTGTGTGGGTAGTGTGTGTGTGTGTGTTGAGAAGGGGTGGGTTATTAAGAAATCTGAATTTTAACAAGTGCTTTAGTTTACTTCCTGTCAACAAAAGAGTTTTAAAGAAAGAAGACATCCAGAAACTCACATTGGTCATTGAAACTATGATAAGGACAGTAATTTTACATCTTATATATTTCATTGTGACTCTCCCTTCCTCCCTCCTTTCTTCTTGTCCTCCCTCCCTCCCTCCCTTCCTTCCTTCCTTCCTTCCTTCCTTCCTTCCTTCCTTCCTTCCTTCCTTCCTTCCTTGTATATGTCATCTTTGATTGCTTATTTTCTTCACTCTGCACATTCAGTCTTTCAGCAAATCTTCTTGAATATATTCTACATCTGTCTCCTCCAGTCCATCACCACCTTATTCTAAGCCACCAATATTTCTTATTTCCATTTGATTAGTTTGTACCTAATTAGCCATAAGAGTTTCAACAACACAAATCATGCTATTTTATTGTGTGGTTTAATAACCTCTAGTAAAATTCCTTTTTGTTTAAAATAAAACCTAAAAGCCTCACTGTGACCTCTGTGAATTACATGAACCCTGTTAGCTCCTCTCATGTCAACCCTGTGACTTCCACCAATACACTACTCTCCAGCCACAGTGACCTCCCTTCCATTCATTGGATCCTCCTGCTTGTGCCCACGTTGGACTCTCTAAACCTTCTGTTCCTGTTTGTGGAACTCTGCCCTCAGACAGGCACACAGCTATCTCCTTCTGAACTTTCTGGTTTCAGTTGACGCATCATTGCCTCAGAATGACTTTCCTTGAACATCTAAAGATGCAAGGCAACCCCTGTCATCCAGATTGCATCATCTTCTTTATAATTCATTCATTTTTCACTATCTGAAATCATCTTTCTCACTTATTATTTACTCCTGTATTGCCTGTCCTCTCTACTAGAACAGAAGATCTATGGGAACACAGGTTTTAACTGCTTCATTTCATGTTCAATCCCCAGTGCCTCCATCGGCACATAGTGGGTGCCGCTAAGTTGCTCCTCTGCTAATGACACTTGACTTCTTCCCATTTAGGCTGAACCAAAGTCTTGTAATTTTGATGAACTGCAAGATCCTATACAATCTGCTGCACCTCCCTGCCCCAAACCTCCACCTCTCTGAACTCATCTTGTTCCTTACTCCACTCCCGTCACACTGGCCTGCTCACTAAATGTCGAGCCCACCGAGCAGATGCCTCTTTCAGGACTTGGCACTTACTGTCCCTCTACCTGGGACTCTCATCTGAGCTATCTGTGGGCTTGTTCTTGATGCTTTCGTGTTTTCATCTGAGAACTTTCCTCACTTCCTTATCACAAATTTTAGTTCCCATCCTGATATTTTCTTTCTCCCTCCCTTGTTTTTCATTGGCATTTAGCACAATCTAACTCATTATGTATTTTACTTAATTTTATTGTTTATTTTCCCTCTTTCTTATTAGACTGTAAGTTCTATGAAGGTTATTTTTTATTTGTTTAATTCACTATTATATTTTCATGCTTTTATAGCACCTGGTACACAGTAGTTATCAGTAAACATTTATTAAATAAATGAAAAATTATGGAGAGCCTGGTAGGTCCTGTTACATATTCTGAACACAGTTAGGAAGCCATTGAATGATTTTAGGGAGAAAATCATCAGTTTTCCACTGAACCAAGATTGCTTTGGAGACTTAGGACAAATGGATTGGGAGAATAAGCGTGGATATTGAGTAGCAATAGCCACAGGAGGATCTTTTGCTGGTTTGAGAGAGAGAGTGGTAGCCTTGATTAGGGTTGTGGCAGTGGGGATGGAGAAAAGGGGCAGATCTGAGACAGTTAAGAGGCTGAATATGTAAGATTTGGGGACTGATTATAAGTGGGAAGCTAAGCTGTGTCAAGAACAAGTCTAAGGTTTCTAGTGTGCATACCCCCGTGTGAATAGTTGTTCTATTTCTAGGGACAGAAAACACTGGATGAGGAAGAGATTTCATGCAGAAGATCAAGGGCTCAAAGTCTTTGAACTTGCTGAGTTTTGAGTGTCTGAGAGACGGCCGGTGGAAATACTGTGCTGGCAGTTGGATATTCAGGTCAGGAGCTCAGAAGATTAGAGTCATCAGCACATATATAGTACATGAAGCCATGGAAGTGGATGAAAAGAAAAGGCATCAGATTGCGCCTGCAAGACCAAAATTCATCAAACCTTTTTGTGACTCTAGCGTGGTTGTTACTCTATGGGAAGAGTCATTTGCTAAATCATTCTCATACTGGGTGTCAGCATACTCACATGCTCCACCTGGGATCTTAAACATTCTCTTGAGACTGACACGCAACCTTCCAGCAGGGTTGTTGTGGACATTATTGCAACTCCGTCCTTTGACTCAGTTTGTTTTCGGGTTTCCCTTTTGCACCTCACCCCCGAGTCTTCTCCAACAACCTTCCTGGCTATGAAGAGAATGTAGGGGTGGTGACCATCACTTAACCCACCTACAAAAGGGAGCAATTTTTTCCTGAAGCCTTTGGACCTGTGCTCAGACTGTGGTTGTTCAGTGTTACATGGGATCAGGGGAAAGGTGGCTCAGGAAATGAGGCATCCAGGACGAATAGAGTGCCTTCAATGGGACAAAGATCTTGCTATAGTTCCATAAATATTTTGATAACTTTATATCTTTATTTTTTATTCTGAATTAATAGTTGTAGGAAAGCATTTATTTTTGGCTTGTTTTCCCCTCTTTCTCTATTTAATTATATATTTAAAATTATATATTTATTATAGAGTTCAGTGTAGAAGGGTATCAGTGAAGAGATACAGGGTCTTTTCCACCTCTCTACTTTTTTTCCTTTTTTAAACTAGTTCAACTTGTTATTCTGTAAAATTTTGTTTTAAATTCAACTTTGGTTGGGTTCAGCTGCTTAGCATGATTCATTCTTGTTCCATTCAGGTTTCCTTGCAGCAGCTGTTCGTCGTGAATGAGTATCTCGCTTGTGCTGGGGTCTTCTGTGTGGCTTCTTCAGGCAGCGTTTGACTGCACAGCACCTGCAAGTACAGTCAGATCTTTTAACTCTTGGGCAGGAGACATTGTGCTCTGAGGACACGCAGCTGCCTCCCTTTGGGAGAGGCGGGAGCAGGTGGCTCAAGAAGGCCACATGCCACCAAATCCCCTGCAGATTTTTCCCTTCCTCTGCAGAGGCTGCCAGTCAGGCTGAATACCACCGGGAGATTTTCCACTGTGAACAACTGTCCCCGGGACAGCAAGCGGGGATCACGTTTCAGGAATCTCCTGTTGCCCTTGAGAATCCGTGTGGACGGCTGTCAAGTATGCTGTAGGGGTAAGAGGGCTTCACGGAGAGGTGATGAGTCAGAGGCACTGGGAGATGAGGGGGAAGGTGAAAGGGGGCCTTTTGGAGGGGTGGAGGGTAGAGGGCAGTCAGCTTTCACTTCAACTTTTTATGGAAATGAATTATCAAAATTACAACTCTCTTAAAAAAGTATTTGTTTCATTGACTGTTACTTTTCCTTTCTGTTCTAACTTTTTCATTTCCTTTCAATTTAGTTTAATTTAGTTCAATCCAATTAAAAATATGTGGTGCCCTTGCTTACTTCTCAGAATGTCTCTAAGCTCTTTCACTGGTCCTCCATGCCGGAAGATTTAAGGTCAAATCTCTCTGCTTCTAGCCCATCTCACAGATCTGTGGTGAATGAAGGATAACACCAGCAGTCAAAGGGTAAACTTCCTGGCCCGGGGAGCTAATTCCTCTGGATATGACTGAAATTTACCAAACTATTTGAAAAATCAATTTCTGAAATCCCGCCTGGTGTTTACGGAGTATGTTGCTTCTCTCAGGTAACACATTGAGACGTTTTGCATTCAACTCTCAAATCCAGATATGACAAAAACCAAAAAGCAAAACCCAAAAACAGAACCAAAAACTCTCCTGGGCACTTCCTTTACTCTCAATACTACCACATAACTTCACTTTTGACACTAGATTTGTGGGTTTTTTACATATCAAGCAGTTCTGCCACACCTACAATGTAACTCAATCCTGACACTACCTACCTGGAAATAGTGTCAGATCCCATAGAATTAAGGGCTCAGTCCCACAAGACTTCCCGAACTGCAATGCTAATCACAAGTCCAGGTCATTACTAGTACTTCTAACTAGCTAAAAATCAGAGGATCTCATGACCCCCTCCTTGGGTTCAATATATTTGTGAGAGTGGCTCACAGAACTCAGAGAAACACTTGACTTACTAGACTACCAGTTTGTTGTGAAAGGACATAGCCCAGGAACAGCCAGGTGGAAGAGGTGCACAGGGCAAGGAAGTGGGAAGGGTGCAGAGCTTTCGTGCATCTCAGTCTCCCCCAAATCTCCACCACCCCAAAAGCTTTCTAAACCCCTTCCTTTGGGGTTTTTATGGAGATTTTGTTACACAGGCATAACTGGTTAAATCATTGGCCACTATGCTTGAACTCGGCTTTCAGCCCCTCTTCCCTCCCTGAAGGTTGGGAGGGTGGGGCTGAAAGTTTCAACCCTCGTATCACCTGGTTGGTTTTCCTGGGAAACAGCACCTACCCTCAGGTGCTTTCCAAAAGTTAACTCAGTCACAGAAACTCAAGTGTAGTTGAAAGAGGTTTATTATGAATATTAAAATTCACCTTTATTGCTCTTATCACTTAGGAAATTCCAATGGGTTTTGGAGTTCTATGCCAGAAATGGGGACAAAAGCTATCTTATATCTCTTATTACAAGTCACAATATTACCACAGAATTTCCCCAAAAATGTTCAGAAACACTAGTTCCAATCAAAATGATGGATCTGTGGTGAAGTGTTGGGGGGAAAACTTCAACAGATGTAAATAGGATTCCTTTCTTCAGGGCTTCTCAGAGGCTGTAATAAACCAGTATGCTTTGTCAGTCTTCAAGGGAGGGAATAGCTCTTGGCATTTTCAAATGTTATTTGGCTACAGAACTTGTTTTTTCATGGAATGTCTTTCTCAATTATTGAGTTGCACATCACATACTACCTAAAACCTGGTCACACGAAAGAAGCTGGCCTGCTCCTGCTCTGCGAAGCTGGTTGGCGGGGACCTATTCCGGGCCAGGGTGGGCACTGGGGTGCCCGAGGTTGCACATTCTGGGTGGCTATCTTCTACTGATAGTGTTTTCTTACAGCAGTCCGGTTGTGTGTGTCTTCCAGGGCTCAATGTTGCCTCCAGGGTGTCCAGTCAGATCCTGCATTTTCTGTGCAACTATCCTCAGCTTGGGAGATGACCTTGGCAGTTTCCACAAAATAAAATCTTTTAAAGTTACAGAAAAGATAACATGGTTATCATATGTGATAACAAAAACATTTATGACACAATAATATGTTTGTCTTAAAATGAAAAAAATAAAGGTAAGCAAAATTAAAAAATGAAAAAATAACATATGTTAGTGCTCAATGGTTAACTATTATAATTTCAACATGTGTATACTTTATCCTTTTTTTACACACATACATAACAGTTTATACCAACCCTGCTCCTAAGACTTTTCTTCAGCCCCTTTTTTGTCCACTTTATTTCAACCTGAATTAAGAACCTTCTCCTAGAGCGTTTTTGGTTCCTTGGAAGGAGGCAGGAGAGAGACGGTGACGTATTAAAGGGGTAGTTTAGGCACTAAGTGACTACGTTTTATGGTTAATTATACCAATGTCTTCCAAGAGGAACACATGCACTTCAATGGCACCAAGTGAAATGTTTCCGGGCTGTGTTACTTTCCTGTGGCTGCTGTAACATGGAATCACAAACCTAGTGGTTTAAACAACATGGATTTCTTATCTCATAGTTCTGTGGATCAGAAGTCCAAAATCAGTTTCACCAGCTATCGTGAAGGTGTTAATGGCGCTGGTTCCTAGTGGAGGCTCTGAAGAAAAAATCTTTTTTCTTGCCTTTTCAGCTTCTCAAGGCCACTTGCATTCCTTGGCTTGTGGCCCCTTTCTCATGTCATATCAGACTTTGGCTAACATCATCACATCTTCTACAACCTACTATCCTCTGCCTCTCTCTTATTAAGACCTTGTGATTACACTGGGACCACCTGGATAATCCAAAAAATTTCCCTATCTCAAAATGTTTAATTTAATCACATCTGCAACCATCTCTTTTACCATGTAAGGTAACATATGCACATGTTCCAGGGATTAGGGCTCTTTGGGAGGGCCATTATTCAGTCTACCACTCTTTCTTCCTTCGGTTCTTTCTCTCTCTCTCTCTCTCTCCTTTCTCTCTCTCTGATTTAAGGTGAGAACTACATGTTTATTTTCTGACTGTCATGGTATTTAAAGGCCATGGATTAATATGAGAGTCTGTCAGATAGTGGCAGACAGTCAAATAAAGCCCACTCGTATCACTTATCTTGGTTGAAAGCCGAACTTCTGGGACTGGCATAGAGGGCCTTGGCCAACTACTGCACTGCGGACAATTGGGCATTCTTGGCATGGCTCAGAGCTAGATCCCAGAAGCTGTTGTGTGCCGTCCTTTCCATTCTGCATTGGAGAACATAGCCCTTCAAAGTGTTCCCTCCATGTCTCTGGCTTGGCCATGTGCCCCTTTGAAGTCCTGTAGCAGTTGTTGTCCATAAATAAGGCATGCCCAGTGCCACTAAAGTTTGAGATGAAGGTCACTTACAAGAACACAGGGAGTCCAGGGCAATGTCAGGGACACATCTTGGTTTCATTCTTCTTTCCTCACCTGTCCCCCGTCCTCCCACCTGCAACTTCATGTAAAAATTACCTGAAGGCCCCAGAGAAAATAATCAAAGCTATGTCATACCTGACAGACTCTTTCTTGCTTCTCTTTAGCAAGAAGGAAGGAGAAAGAAACGAGCATTTGAATAAGAGCCTCAGAGTCCATATCAGTTCAGACTTTCCCTGAGCAGTAGAGCCTCCTGGCCATGCCCTGGGTGGTAACACTAATGGTAAGTACACTTACTGGGGTTATTCTTGTTTCTGCTGCACTAGGTAATCTCATCTCCCCCTCGTGACTGTGCTCTGGAGATGGGTCTAAGAATTTCCAATTCACGTATGGGGAACTTGGGCTACAGAGAAGTTAAGCGGTACTTTCCCTAAATTCCCACTTTGAGGCATGCACGGAAAATAATATTTGAACTTTGCCCTTAGGTAAACTGGTAGAGCTGCTCAAGGTGGAGGTGATGGGCCTTAGTATTCGGCTGCCCCAGGTATGACCTACCTGGGTGCCGAAGAGGGTGAGACCTCAGTGCATGCCCCCAAACGTGTTCAAGACTGTAAGATTCACAAGCCATAGATTTGAATCCATGTTTCTCTGATTCTTGATTCTTTAAAAAAAATACTAGCTTCTGAGGGATGGTATGAAAACCAGGATACTGAGACATCTCTGCTTTCAATTTTAGGTTTGAAACATGTTACTGTGGCACAAACTCTACTTTCTCTCCAGTCCCAGTTGTTTTAACTTAAAACAACCTAGCAAGTGTCTTACCTGATGAAGGTTTTTTTGCTTGTTTGCTTTTTAAATAGTACAAGTTTGGTGATTATTCCATAGTGATCAAATCTTGCCTATTTTGAATCTACCCAGATTCTGTTTCTGCCCCTCAATGAACTCATTTTATTCAAATTATTTTGAGGATCCTAACTGATGTATCAATATCTAAATTGGAAAGATACAGAGAAATCATTTATCTCTCAAGGTGACACTACTGGTGTTGAGGCAAAAACAGAAGACAGAGCCAAGTGTAACTGGTTTCCTGGGCCTTTGGTCGGGAGTGGATTGGCCTGGTGGAGGGATGCAGCATGTGACTCTAAGAAGGGAGCAGAAGAGGTCCCTGAAGTGTGGGGTCCGGCGTCAAATGAACCATCCAAATGCAGGGCTTCTGTGGAGTGGCCAGCGGGGGAAAGGCAGGTCTCGGCTAGGTATGCAACCGGAGACAGAGGGACAAAGAGAACAGGTTTGTGCAGGCTAAGGAGGACAGACTCTGGAAAGCTTTAGCTGAAGGGACCTGTAGCCTTAGTCTCAGGTGCAGAGCTGAAGTGGGTTAAATCGTACCTATTTTATTTTAATGAGCTCTTTCTCCATATATATCAGCTATTTAGAAACATAAGATGCTAATTTTTTTTCATAAACAAATACCTTTCTTTTCTTTTTGCAGCACATGTAGCCGTGAGGCTCGGGCAGTTTAGCTACTGGATTTGACCACAGAAATCCCTGATAAAGGGTGGGGCTGTGGTTTGGACTCCAAGACCACGCCAACAAGCTTTAATGTCCACACTCTTAAATCTCATGTTACAGCTCGGGCCAGCTGACCCTATCTTAGTTCTGTAGCTTTATCTTGTTCTGTTTCCTAGTAGGTAGCTTTCAGTTGTACTTTTGTATTAACATTCCTTTTTTAAAAAGATAGTCTTTCTCTCTCCATCAGCAGAAACCTCACTCATCCTTCAGTGGCCCACTGAGATGTCCGTCAGCTCCTCCAAAATCCTCCTTGATGATGTCATAATAAAGTAATTATTTCTTTTTCTGCATTTATCAGTTGTTCCTCTTCTGTGATGCTTCCTATATCCTGCCTGTGTTTCATTATAAACGCTCTATACGTTCAGCTAGGTTGAAAGCTTTTGGAGCAGAAAGTTACACTGTGGCCCTCGCAGCAGCCAGCATACCAGCAGAGCAACATAGATGCACAGTCAGCACTTGCTTCCTTTCCTAATTGGAACAAATTCGAATTTTAGTTGTAGGGTCAGGTCATTAGGACTGTTGCTGAGTCCACCTGCACTGGGGATATTCCTGGGAGCTGAGGGAGAGGTCAGCTCCTTAGTGCACCTTGCTTCTCTGCGTCAGCCCTAGAGATCACTCGCGGCCTTGGTGCCTACTCAGTCCACACAGCAGGATGTTCGTACCAGTAACAGCTGACGAAACACATTTGGGTGTGCGATCCAGGGACTTGGTGCCTAGCCCTAATTCCACATTAATTAGCTGTGACTTTAGAAGAGCTGACTGATATTTCTGGGTGTCACAGTAAATGGGTGCAATAACCCATAAGACTGTAATAAGGACTACATGAATTAATGTGTACAGAAAAGGAGAATCTTGAAAATGTTTTAAAAATCTAGAATCAGGTATTATTTTACGATGTGAATGTTTCCAGCGTGGCTACTCAGTGACTCATACTCAGTCGACATGCCAAATGTGTTGCTGTAATCTTGTTCATAGTGTAGAACTTTATCAATTTATCTGTTCGTCATCCATCCTTCTGTCCATTCATTGTTTCTTTTGTTGAATGCCTGTATTGAACCAGCTATGTTGTACCAAAACAAAACAGTGTACTCAGCATATGGTGACACGGGGTGGCATTCAGAAGGAAGACTGGCTGGTGTTCAGAACAGCCCTCATGGGTGGCGGTACTCTCCCAGGCAAATCCCCCAACTCCAGGTTGCAGGACAGCCCAGAAACCTGATTGGCCAGCATACAAAGGAAGTTCTGCTTCTCAGGTGAGCCCTCCTTCAAATTCTAAGAGACTGCTATGTTATTCTCCAATGCTCATTGATTTGTGTGTGATCTGGGGAATCCTGGCTGGTATAGTTCCCCCTTCACACCTGCGCTGAGGGCTACACTGTATGTTTGCTGGGTGACATGGAATCAGAACAGGGCCCTGGCTATAGGGTTCAAATGCATAAGGGCACCCAGCTTACATACCTGATGAATGAAATTGAACAGATCTGGTTCCCAAGCCCAGCTGAACTCCTCATTTGCTGGGTGACCTTGGGCACCCTTCAGGACTTCTCTGTGCCCCATTTTCCCCATGTGGAGAATGGGGATAATGGTAAAGCCTACCTGGCAGAGTTGTTCTGAGGACGAAAAGAAGTAGTCCAGGAAGTGAAGTAGTCCAGTGTCAGGAAAAAGTTAACAGAAAGCTCAGTAAAGACTAGTAATTGCTAATTGTTAGTGTTAAATACCTGACATGCATGCACACTGGTCACACTCATGAACTCAGTCATTCAACATGTACTGAGTCCCTACTGGGTGCTGGTCCCTATGAACACAATGGACACTGTCCCTGCTCTGATGGAGGCTGCAGTATAATGGGGAGGTAAGCTTTAAACAAATAAGGAGATATGTAACAGAGCACTGAATGAGATTGTTCTGATTGCCCAGCATTTGGCTACTGTGACTGAGTACTAATGACAAAAATAAAAAAGTCAAATAGTCAACATTTTGAAAGGACCCCTTCCCCAAACAGGGTCGTGCAGGTCCTCAGGCTTAGTTAAGTGTGGCTGAACAGGCCTTGCTAACCCAACTCTCTGACCCCCTCATATAAGCCGCTGACAAAGCGGGAAGGGGCAGATTCTTTGCACTGGTGGCCTGAGCAGTCACTGGGTCTTTTTCTCTCCTCTGTGCGGAGTGAGGGGCCCAGAAGGAAGAAGGCTTGGAAAGGAGTGCCAGGAACAGAGGGTTGTGGTTGGCTGGAACGGAAGGCTGGGGACAGACACGCAGATCGGGGACTGTGCAGTGAGACATCCCATCTAGGACTCGGAAGAACTCACATGTTCCTTATTCAAGTCTTGCAAAGGGCAGCAAAGGCCAGTGGAAGTAGCAAGAGTCAGTGAAGATTGTAAGAGGAAGTCTAGCCAGAGGAGAAAGATATGCGAGTCCCTGTCCTCACCCTCCTCCTCACCCTGACACTTGAGAAGTCTCAGGAACGTTCCCAGAGGAGGACGGGAGGAGTGAAAGCAAAGGCTACTTCTCCACTCGGTGAGACCCCAGGACCGTGGGCAAAGCCTGAGCAGCTGGGGCAGGTGGGAGATGGAAATTTTAAGCTGGAACACATTGGACTAGACTATATACATTTTTTTAAAAAAATATGCTTTTATTTTAAAATAGTTTAAATTGCAAGAAATTTAAAAAATGATAGTGTTCCTGAGTACTCTTCATCCAGCTTCCTCGAAGGTCACAACTTACATAGCCATAGTGCCTTATAAAACTGGGAAATTGACATTGATATAATACGTTATTCACATTTCATCGGGACTGGATATGTTTTAGCAAATAGAAATAAGCTGCAAGGTATGAGATTTGCCTGAGGTGTTATTAAAAAGAGAGAGATGTGTTGATCCTGACTGAAGGCAATGGTCAGAAATACCCATTTCACCTGTCAGTAATGATAATCACAGAGTTCAATACTACATCAGTAGTAATTATTTAAGTACAATTGGATTAAGTGCTACAGTGGAGCAATAAAGATTTCACAAGCCTATATAATGGGGGAACCTCATCTGGTCTAAGAGGAAAGCTCACAATAGGAGAGTCACTTAGAGATCTCAGGGTGAGTAGGAATCAATTTGGTGACAGGAGAGCAGGGTGGTTCTTTGTTCAAAGCTAAGAAAATCACATAAATGTTTGTCTCTGGGTTCTCCTATTTCTAAGCTTTCAGACCGAGTCATCTATTGCTGCATTAACAAACCACCCAAACATTAGTGGCATCAGATCCTAACTGGTTTATTATACTCACAGATTCTGTGGGTTGAGACTTTGGAAAGGGCATAGTAGGGAAGGCTACTGGCAGGAAGAGGCAAAGGCTGGGGGTCTGCAGTGTTGCGAACACCTGCTCCCTCAGGGCTGTCATGTGTGGGCGGGAGGAGAAACTCCAGGACTACCACCGGGAGTGCTCACAGCAGGCTTCCTCACAGCAGGGTGGCCTCAGGGAGCTGGACCTCTCCAGGGGCAGGTAACAGCACCAAGCGTTTGTTCCAACACACACAGCAAAACTGCTTTGTGTTTCCTAGCTCAGCCTCAGACTCAGGCAGCATCATCATGAACACCTATGGGTTTTGAGTCACAAGCCCACCCAGCTCCAGAAGTAGGGAGGCATGGACCCTCCTTTCTATGAGATAATTGTCAAAAAAATTTGCGGTCAGTTTTAGAAAGCTGGCCCACCGTACATCTGCATAGTTTTCTTTATATGCATTTACAGCTTTAAGTCTTACTGAGTAATTTGATCCATTACTTGTTGGTTTCATTATTTTATTCTGAGGGCAGTTTTATTTCTAGACTTTCAGAGTCCCCTCATTTTCTTTGCCTATATGTTCCTTATATCAAGTATTGGACTCTGTGCTATTTTATTTGCTGTGCAACATTTGCCAGAGAAGGGGCGAATGTTTCTTTCATTTTTAAAACAATTTCCTCTAAGATATAGAACTTGATAGTACCATAACATTCCAGTGTTAAAGTGCTAAAGCAAGCAATCTGCTAGGCTGCAGAAGTGAGGGACTTCAGTGTCACCTGTAATTTCAAAACTAAATGTAAGACACACTTCTGAAACCTCAGCTGGACTCCTGAACTCAGGTAGTAACATAGTATCACAGTAGAAAAAAAATTAATTGCTTTTGTGTTGTTGCTCCCTGTTAGTATGATTTATTTTAAATTCTGCTGAAGCCTGGGAGAAGGAGTTACATTGTAATTCAGAAACTGACTTATGCTGTTTTGGCCATGTCTCTCACAGATGCTCTAAATTCAAAGAAAAGGATGTTTCTGCAGTCTGGAAGACATTGGATATTGCAGAATCTATTTTACCTGATATAATGGAAATTAAGTTACTCCATGTAAGTGAATTTTATGAGCAACTGAAGTCTACTGCCTTTGAGTGCTTATGTGTTGTGGGAAATGTTCAATTTTTCTGGAATAAATTCTATCTAACATGCACTACACATATGCCCATTTTCTTAGACATAGGGTGATCAACCATGCTGGTTTGCCTGGGACTTGTTCTGTTTTAGCACTGGAAGTCCCATGCACTGGGAAAACTCCTAGTCAGAATAGAGAGGGGCAGTCAGTCGGTCACCTTATAGTTAAATATGAGCTCAATTTCACTGTTTTCTCATTACTCTGTGTGTTGGTGTGGACCCAGCTTGCTGAGTGTTACAGTGCAATGATGTGTTCAGATGACTGAGGCAGAAAGCACCATATGCCCCCAGACTATATAGTGTGAGAGTAGCCAGCCAGCTCTGCTCATCCAAGTGGGGAACTACCTGTAGTTCAGTGTTGCTCCCAAGGGTGTTGGGTTTGTAAGTTATTTGCATCTGCACCACCCAGGGGCTTTAGTGGTGTTCAGGATTCTCATTAGGATGATGGTGGTCATTAGAGTTTCTGCTTCAGGATGGGAAGTGTCACTGTTACCAAGATAAGTTAATGAGCAAAAACTGAGTCAGGACAGAGGCAATAGTGACAAATTACTTGTCTATGGAAACTATAAAGTACATATTTCACCCACAGCTTAGAACTTTTGGTGGAACAGATTCATTTAACCTCCAAATTTGAGTGCATGTACTCATGATGCTTAAGTTGTCCATTTAATGAGGAATATCATACTAAACCAGAGAGTATGTAATTGCTTTACTTTTGCTTTTCCATGAAAAAGGGAGACTAGGAAGACTTGAGGAAGAGGAAGGACAAGCTGGGTCAGTCCTACCAGGGTGAAAAGGGAATTGCCTGGAGAGGATTCTGGCAACGCAGAGCACGAGGGGCAGAGGTGGGCCATAGCTTCGTGGCTGGTCACACGGGAGGCACCTGGAGAAGGAGAGCAAAGCTTGCTCCAGAGCTCCCCTTGCCCAGTGAAGTTCTTACTCAGGTGGAATCCAGGCCTGCCTTCTGTCGATTATGGACTCTTCAACATCTAGAACTTGTTTTATTTTCAAGGGGAAAGTGTACCCTTGCAGGTGTGACTGTGTTGGTTGAAGCACTGACCTGTACACCAAAATGCTGTGGGTTTGACTCCCAGTCAGGATACATACTTAGGTTGCAGATTCAATCCCAGGTCAGGTAGCATATGGGAGGAAACCGATCAACGTTTCTAACATCAATGTTTCTTTCTCTCATCAATAAACATATTTAAATAAACTTATTTTAAAAAGGAGCAAAAGCATTGATCATTTTTAGTTTCCAATGTAATGCTTAGTTTTGGCTTTTGTTACCCTCATCCATTCCAGAACAGTTTTTCTCAGAGGAGCTCAGGAGACATTCCTGTCCATTTATTTTGTGCCTATACTATCTAAGATACCGTGCAAAATGTTTTGGGGCTATGAGCAATCAAGACAATTCTTTTTCTTAAGAAATGCAGCATCTACACAGGGATATGAAGTATAATAAAGGAAATATAATCAATAATATTGTACAATAATGACCATGTATGGTGCCAGTTGGGTACTGGAAATATTAGGGGGAATACTTTGTAAAGTATAGGATTTTCTAACCTCTATGCTGTACACCTGAAACACAAAAAATAATAGTGAATGCAAACTATAATAGGAAATAATTTTTTAAAAAAATGAAATGCATCATCTAGTTTGTGAATGACATGCATAACTGAAATGTTGTCAAGCATCACCAACCTGTGCATACTCATGAAGTCACATTTATAGTAGCTCCCAAATTTTGATGGCTTGGAACTCTGTATTTGCCCATTTGGGAGTATAGTTATCTCTTAGAGTTTATATAGCAATTAGGGTCTCAGTAAGAAACAATACATTCAGGCTAAAAAATTAATAAAGGGACTATTTCTAAGAGGTATAATGATGGTTTAGGAACAGCTATAAGGGGTGGTGCAGTATATGCAAGCTAGTAGCAACAGAAGCTGTTACCCTTGGGCCTGAAGGGGCAAAGAGAGGAAGGGTTACCAGAATTTATAGAGAGAGCAAGAGAGTGTGTTATGTGAAAAGGATCCTTTGTCAGAAGCTGAGATTAGTAGAGATGAAATCAGGGGAAGGATACCCTAACCGTATCTTGTCCCTCTGCACCTCCTTCTGGGCTCCTGGTGGTATTCACCATTTGTGAAACCAACTGAAGGCCTATGGGCAAGGAAACTCACTGGTACAGTCTACACAGGTCATCCTTCCAGAGCACAGGGTGTATTGGAGAAGAGTACAGAGTAGATCTGGAGGGTCAAATGGCAGATGTCAAGCACACTGATTTCAGAGAGTTCCTTAGTTGGTGTCCTTCCTCTTCTGGCTTCTTTTGTTTAATACCCATGACCTGCAAAGTTGTCTAAAGGATCTTCACTAAAGCTGCTATGCATGGAGCCACTAATAAAAAGTTCCTAGTCCTTGCTAATCATGTTCTCTTCCACTGTACCTGCATTAGTCTGAATCCTCTGAGAAGCACATGCTAAGACAGGATTAAAAGTGCAAGGATCATATTAGGGGAAATGCCTAAGAAAGAAGCTGGGGATGATGCTGGAAAGGCTGAGAGAGCTGTCAGAGAGTTAAAGAGAGAGGAATAGATGGATCCTAGCCTGCCATGTAGTTCTAAGGAAAGTTCTGCAAGGTTGGGGAGTCTTCAAGCCAAAGCCTCCATCACAGGAGTCCTGTGTCTCCTCTGAACAAACCTGCCCTACCTTTGCCATGTTCAGTCCTTGAATGGGAGCAGCCTGTAGAAGTGTGGCCTTGGTCCAAATGTGGTGACAAATTTCCGAGCACAGCAGCTAGGTCCTTGCTCAATTATTCTTCCCATTATTGGAGATATATGAGGTTCATTCTCATACCACCCCATCCTCAAATTCCCAAAACTGCTTGGCCCCAGGAATTCAGGGTGGTTTTGGAATCTGAGAGAGAGAGGTCAGAAAATGACCATCCTGTGTGGGATGCCCCATCCCGAGGAGATCTCCTGGCTACTGTGAATGAGAATAAGTCATCCTGCACATAATCTGTTGTTCCAGCGTGAAAGGGGGTGGTGATTCCCTCTAGTAGAGAATGCCCAGAGCCCTTCTCTGAAACAGCTTTTATTGGGAATGGTATGTGTAGGCGTATACATGCATAACTCATCAATCAATGTCAAAAGGCTATAATCATACAAAAACAGGTATTATCTGTAGATAACAATGGAAGAAACACAGAGATTTGCCTCAGGGTCTGTGTCTGTTAGTCATGCTGACACTAGATGTTTTTTAAGATGTGTTTCATGAGATAAGGAGTTTACTCCTTGTGCCTTGAACTTAAATATCTGGTTTATATCAACAGGGCTATACAAAGCAAAGCAAGCTTCAAAGGGTACAGTGTATTTATCCGGACTGATTTCCCATGGGAATCCTCAGTGTTGGTGTCGGATCCTGCCTGCCACCTGTGTTTCCTTGTTTTCCAGTGAGACTTACTGGCCTCTTTCAAGGCCTGCTCTCACAAAACCACACAGAGAGGTCCCCAACAGTCTTGATCTCCCCAAGTTTGCTTTATATGCCTGAGCAACATTTCTCTATGTGTATGTCGAGATTTCATAAACTCTCATGAAATAGCTTCCTGTGGAATAGTGTAATATCTGCCGGTGGGTGTGGCTACCTATTTTGGGGTGGTAGGAGAACCATGTACACGCTGCCTTCTGAGGGGTGTTTATCTTTATCATTGGTCAGAGACCTGAACTTAGAATTTCTATATGAGAGAGCGGGTCTTGTCTGGAGGTTGTGTTTGCATGGCAGTCTTAGATACATGTGTATATTCAGGTGTCTTGAGGTAGAAGAGGAGGTTCACAGAGGGCACTACTTGAGGGTCTCCAAACTTTCAGGTGGTATAGTTGATATCTGCTGAGTTCTACAACTTCTCTTTTTAGGTCTTGGAGCATGAAATGGCTCATTCTGTGTCATTTTTTTTAACAGTAGAGTTTGATTACCCAATAGGAAGTTCCTAGAGTCCAGAAACCAAAGTCTTGTGTATCATAAAATTCTTTTAGTCAAGAATAGAGAGGTACATCTACCCATAAGGAAACTGGGGTGTCTTTAAGATGAAGTCTTGACAACCGGGCTACAAAAATAATTATAGATATCCACCATAGGCTATTTACTCAAGGATAGATGAGGTAAATTTTTGGAACCCTCTTTCTAAAGTAGCAAGAAATAAAACACGAGTTAAGTCTTCATCAGTAGACTCAACTACAATATAGGTAACTAATCTGATCATGAGCCTGTCTCCCTTGCCAGACAGCAAGCACTTTGAGGACAGAAACTGTGTTATAGTCTATAAAAAATAATTTTGAATCACCTAAGTGATTCATGAATATAATTTTCATTACGGAAATAAAAAAAATTCCAATAATTCTGAAATCTCAAACCTGGTCTGTCCCTTCTTCTCCATTACCCACGTGCAAGGCACACAAATGTGGCTCAGCTGATGCTTATTGACCTTCATTGGAGGGTTCTAGAGTGGAAATTGTCTCAGTAGGTAGGCAGGGTGGAAGGGTGATTGGCATCCTGCCTGCTTAACCTGGCCAGGCACCCTCTCTCTACACTGCTGGCTGCAGCTAGGAAAATCATTCTGCTTGTCACTGGTTGCCAAGTTGTGATATACAGCAGATTCAGCGTAAACTTCCATACTTTCTACAGGGTAGTTCCACTACTCTCATCAGAGTTGTGCTGTATTTTTATAGATTAAATACGGTCTTGCTGCAGGGGCTTCCCACATCTACTGATTGTTCTTTCTGGTGGAAACTCAGGGCTATCAAATTCTATCGGGAAGATTCCTCTCCCAAAGGAAAGGAGATGAGAATTTCTTCTGGTCAGGAACCACCAGGCATGGACTGAAGTGACCGAGTAGCTAGCTGGTGATGTACATAAGTTGAAATGGGTGGTGGGACAGAGACAGAAAGTCAGCATGGTCAAGTAAGAAGGTGGTGTTGACTTCTCAGGCCCCTTTCTTCTTAGTTTCTTTATCAAGAGATAGTCAAACCAATAACTAAGACCTATGGCCTGGGTTCTAGTAGAAGATGATGGGTACAAGTTAAGGACTTTCTCTTGGTTAAGAAAGCAAGAACAGGAGTGGGAAAGTAAAACAACAAAGAGGGCTAGTTGGTCCTTTCTTAGCAAGACTTGGAAGAAGTCGTTCCTTTTTCGGCTTCTTTAGACTCACACGCTTATGGTGAGAATGTCAGCCCATAACAGGACACTTATGAGTTGTTCTTCTTGATGAAAAGCCAGAGTCTGCTCATAAATGGGGGTCAGCCCTCTACTAATGTTTTTTCCTGGGTCCTGTGTTTGGTCACTGATTTACAGGCAAATTCTTTCAATCATTGAATGCCTGTTTGTCTTACTGGCTGGACTCTTACTTAAAATTCTTGTCTGGGGCACATGCAGTAAGTGGAGAAAAATGTAAGACACTCTTTCTATGGTCATTATTAAAAGACCCTGAGGAAAATTCCTAAATAGCTTGTATTAATCATTAAACTTGCCCTAGGGTCCGCTCTGAACTTTTACTTTGGCACCCATTTGGCCAGGACAAACAAGTTAGGTGAGTTACAGTCCAACCTGAGTGAGTTACCTGAGCAGTAGCTGCAGGCTGGGCTCTAACCAGATAACATGGCCACTGTTTCTTGACAGAGACGAACAAGATCATTTGGAAAGGAAAGATAATTTCTCCCTTGAGTCACAACGAGGAAGAAACAGAAAAAGGTACTGTTTGATCAAAAATGCCTCTGCTGTCTGTTTTCTTGGTATTGCATCTCCTGCCAAGGTTGTGGTGAACAAAATGAAATGGGCATCAGTAGTAGCAACCTTGCAGCTCCATTTCTCCAGGTCCCAAAAGAGAGACTAAATGGGAGGGAGGAAAGATGACAAGGAGAATGAGAGCAGAGGGAAGAGAGAATGAAAGTGAGAGAATACTTGACCAAATGCTCACAGCTCTCCTTTGACTGGAAATTTCCTGGTTAAAAGAATTAAGTGGAGGCTGAGTTTATCCTTAAGAAGAATTTGTGGACTAACCACATTAAGAAAAACTACATTCATTATTGATTTGATCGCTCTATTCTACAGGAAAAGATGCAAGTATGAGTGTAAGGCTTTAAGAAAACCAGTGAATGAATACCTACCTCCATTGTTCTAAGCTTGGGAGTAATTGCTGAAATGAAATGTTAAAATCATATAGCCACATTGAAAATAGACTCTCCCATGCTGGGGATATTCTGTTGGGTATAACAAGTAAATTAGATCTTCTGCTTGTAGACCAAGTTACAAACACTCCTGGGTACCTTTCTCTATGCAGTAGGTATATTTCTGAAAATTAAATGTTTTAAGAATGAATTGTATTCCAGATAGATGTAAAAATTTAGGGACTATTGCAACTTAAAGAACCATCTGCCAAATCTGCTTGAAAATTTTAGAGCTCCTTTCATAAATGCAAATAGCCTCCACTCCTGCCCCATGAGCTAGAGACTTGAGGGTAGGCACACAGATTATTTGTCTCAGTTTTCCCAGCTCCCGGCACAGTGCCCAGTGTATATTAGGCATATAATAAATGTTTATGGATTTGAATTAAATACAGATGACTTTATAGAATTGGACTATCTTAATCAAGACATACCTATAAATTAATTCTAAGTTTTTTTTAAATAATATTTTTTCTTGGCATTTATTGTGGCTTTTATATTTTCTAAACTGGTGTAACTTTTTGCAAGTCTCGGTGTTTTTTTAAAATTTAAAGTTAAATGTATTTTTAGTATTATGTATTTAATTTTGTACATTTTTTAAGTTTCAGAAAATTTCAGAGCCAGTATTTTTCATAGTATTAAATTTGTGCCCTCTGACTTGGGGGTGCCAGGGAGTAGCTCAGCAGCTTGGCAGAGCAGGCATGAGGGTGTTATCTAAGGCATATGGCTTTTCAGTCAGGCTTCTGTGAATTCTGCCTGTCCCGTGCGTGTGTAAATTATTTCTTTCAGATTAGGTGAAGCCAGGTTTAGTTATTTAAGCATGTGTTCACCAGTTAGAATTTACTGAGTGCTGTGTGAGACTTTTGCACTCAGAGGGTTATGGACGTAGAGGTCCTCCATGGGGAAGGGATAGTCTAGAAGAATAGCACATGTGACGCTGCACCATGTGGTCAGGCTGCACAGGACACAAGCTGGAGGATCGTGGAGGGGAGGGAGATGAGAGCTGGCATGGCTGGGTGTTGCGGGAGGATGTGACTGCCTGTTCAGCCCTGAGCTAGGCCCAGCCATGGGAGGATTTTCACCCCTCCCCTGTCCTTGGAATGTACTGTGGGCGATCTAGCAAGCCACTGATGTCCAATTAGAGGACAAAACTCAAGTTAGAAGGTTAGAAGAATAGCTGAGGACTTGCAGTTGTCCACTTTGGGGCTGGCAGACAAGGTGTGAGGACAGCACAATAAATTGGAGACATTAGCATGTTGTTATGCAAAGCTAAGAGGACACATGCTGCCTTGAATTAACGTCTGAACAAGGATTCAGTCCCACTGGGGTGGGTGCCTCCCCTGCCCCAGGTATAGGGTACAGGCCAAGGTTGCCTCCAGGTGAGGGCCATCAGAGTTGGTCAAAGGCCTCATGCTGGGCTCACTTTTCACTGGCTCCCCAGAAATAAAAAGGTTATGGTTCTTATTGATAGTGGAATTGAATGTACCCTGATACATGGTAATTCTCAGAATTTTCTGGCTGCCTCAGCACCATCGATGGTTACCGAGGACGATGATTATGGTCAGGAAGGTCCCTTTGACAGTGCAAACTGGGCTTTCTCTTCCACAAAAATACATTTTTTATCTCTTCAATACAGAGAACATATTGGGCATTGATATCCCATGTGATCAAACTCTGCAAACCTCTATCGTGAATTCTGTCCCAGGTTAGAGTTATCAAACTGGTGCTGAGGGGAAATGTCACTGGGAACAGGTAAGTCTATCCCTCCCTCAAAGAATGGTAACTGTCAAACAGCATAAACTGCCTGGACGGGGCATAAGGAAATAGAAACAATGATCCAGGAACTGCTCTGAATGGGTATGGTATGCCCATGGTGCTTTCCACAGCTTGGTATGGAAATAACAAAGGCCAATAAAAAAGGCACATGTCTCATGGAGGATGATCATGGATTAGTGAGAGAGAGAGTTAAACAAGGTGGGGCCCTCCATCCGTAAAGCTGTGCCCAGCATTGCCACCATCTCGGATACCTTGGCTGTGATCTTGGAATTGTACCATGCTCTACTGGCCTCAGCAAATGCTTTTTTTTTTTCAGTATATCTCTAGCTGCTGAGTCATAAGATCAATTTTACCTCATGTGGGAAGGACAACAGTGGACACTTCAAGTGTTTCTTCAAGGCTACCTGTGCAGCCCCACAGTGCGTCATGGGGTGGTAACCTGACATCTGTCTCTGTTCTCCTTCCCCTTCCCTCTTCAGTAAAATAGGCACCTTGTGTAGATGAGATAAAGTAACATGTGAGGACTTGCCTCTGCTGCAGGACACTCTGCAGACCTTGCAGGAACATCTGCAAGGGAGAGGATGGCAGAGAACAGAAAAGTCAGTGCCCAAGCACTGCCGTTAAGTTTTGGTTGGGGAAGCTGCACATTGTCCCACAAGCTATGACTGATAAAACACAAGCCTATCCAGTTCTTAAGAATATAAAAGAGATGAAAGCCTCTCCCAGTCAACAGGTATAGCATACACAATATGGTCAAGTTCTTATAGCTATCAACCTCCCGCTCCACAAGGCCAGGTGGGCACGTTCTCTTTTCAACTGGTAAGAGCACTTGGCCACCGCCTTTGTTCCCTCCATTGAGCTGGAGGACATTATAGGACACAGAAGCCCTTACTTGGTTCACCCAGTGACCCTTCAATGATAGCCGGCAAAGCCTGTCTTTACTGAACACTGAAATGTCTCTAATGAGAAAAGCTATCCTGCAAAATAGGATGGCCTCGGAAATCAGTGCTGCCTGCAAGGAGGTACCTGTGCCACATTCCAAACAAAATGTTATATTTTCATTCATATCTGATGAGTCTGCTAAAGATTAATGATGATTAATCTTTAATCAATGAAGACACAAGTGAATGAATGCATGACCAGAGTGATCTGACCCCCAGCCTAGGGGACTTAATAAATTAGTGGTTCTAATTGTGGGGCTCTTGATGGAAAAAATTACTTACAGTTGAGCCTTGAACAACATGGTTTTGAACTTCATGGGTCCAATACATGCAGATTTTTTTTTTTGGTCCTTTTTATCTGTGAGTTTTGCATCTGTGGGTTTGGCATCCATGGATTTAACCAACCTGGGATAGAAAACAATAATCTCATATTCCCAACTGCAGATTCCAAGTGCAGATCAAAATTGTTTTCAGTTTGAGATTGGCTGAGCCTGCAGATGTGAAGAGTGACTGTAGTTAAATTTTGGGGGAGTCAAAAGCTACATATGGATTTTCGATTGTTCGGGGGTTCAGCACTCCTAAGTACCTCGTTGTTCGGGGCTCAACTGTATTTTGGAAATCATTATCTTAATCTATTTTTCTCCAGCGTGTGCCTATGTTGTTGCTGTGGTATTTGTCTCCAGTGGAGCCCGATAGCCTCCAAACAAACCACCTCCAGGCCAGTGAACTCTCTTGCTGACCACTCAGTTGCAGAAGAACAGGGTGTGTAAGATTAGAAGAGGCAGTCATGAGGGGTGGACTGGGAGGATGTCATTGAGAGGGTATGCCGGTGATTGACCTGGGAGCTGGAAATGAGCAATTGGAGGCCTCTCACCCCTTCTCCTGTCCTTGTACTGTGAGTTCTTCCCCCTGTTGCCACAGTGAGAGCCGTTTTTCAAAGACATAGCTTTCAGAGAGTGAGATGTTGAAACTGTCTGGACGTTATATGTGACTGAATCCAGTTAGAGTCTCTATGTAAAGTTTTAAGATTCTGGTGGGTGGGTAAGTGCAGAGATCTACTTGCCTTGCTGATACCAAGACAAGCCTCGTTATGTAAGTTCCCTTGCTTATTAAACCTGCTACCTACCAATTAGGATGGGTCCGCCTCTTTCTTCAATCTCTCCTTGCCCTCTGCATTTGGGTGGCAGTTTATAAACCAACACTGGGAATAGATTCCGTGAATGAAGAGGCTCCTTAACTGGGCCATGAAGGAAGACTGGGGAATCTAGGAAGCAAATAGCAAGAGCCAAGGTAGAGACTGGTGTGTGGAAGGCTTCTCTGGGAGATGGTGGGGAGAACAGCCTGGCTGCAGTGCAAGGTTCACACTGGGGAGCAATGTGAGGGAAAGTTGGATAGCTAGTGGGGCCCGATTGTGGCAAGACCGAAAAGTCAGAGAGAGGGCTTCCAGTGCAAATACAAAGCCCATGAAGGAAAAACTAACTTTTGTTGTGTAGTTCCTTTGTGCCAGGCCCAGTGTTAATTTTATATATATATGATGAATATATCTATGGCCCTGTGATAATTTCTTTATATATATATATATATGAAGTGATTATACACACACACATATAATCTTCAGTTAATCTTGAAACAAATCCTACAAAGTATTCTTATTATTATTGTATCAGTGATGGTGGTTTTGCATTGAATTAAAAGATTTAAGCAGAAGAATAGCATAAGGAAGACAGTGATTAAGAAGAGTAGGCCTGGCATACTGGCATTGTGGAATGGGGTACAGAGACCCTGGGGTCATGGAATCTAGTTTGAAGGGTCCAGCTTTTGCTTCCTCTGCTTCTTTCCTTGCTTACTCCTCTACTGTGAGGATAACACAATTTGCCTGAAGTTCCTGTCAGTACCATTTTCAACCCATTACCCTACTTAACATTTGCTTGGTTAAACTCTTCACTTTTTTGTGTCCCCTCCCCTGAGGACTGAGACTCTTTCAAAAAACAAACAAACCCTTCCTCAAACTGTCATTAACTAGTATTTATTTATTCTATATCTAGATTTAATAAATATCTAGAATTTATTTATTTAAAAAATTAAGCTTTTTTTCAATAATGAGTTAATGAGAGAGGTTATTTTTTACCCAGTTTACATATGCATAAAACAATTTGGTGGGATAAGGGTATGCGGTGAAATAGTGATGATTTTATATAAAATTCGTAGGTTATCCTTTTCTCCAGAACTTGGAAGATATTGGGTCCCTTTGAACGCTCTAGGTCCATGTTAGTATTACTTACTTCCTTAGTTTCCCAAGTTCTAACATAGTAAAGTACTAGTATTTAAGCTAGAAGTTATAATAATTTTTATTTTGTTTTTTGTAAAGCACAAAAGTTATGCTGCTCCAATCAAAATTGAAAATGTTTTTCATGTTTGAGTGATTTTGAGAGGATTGACTTAAGTGAGCGAGATGATTGCTTGGCTGATATATCTGAAGAGTATTGAAATATTACTTTTGGCAGGTAAGTAGAATATATTTTGAAGGAATTATAGATAGAACACAACAGGTTACACTCAGAACTGGTTTATTGATACTTATTATTTGGGGGGGACATGTTAAAGAATCTGCTCTGGGTTTAGATTTTATCTGCTTAATAATTCTTTTTTTCTGCTTAGTATTTGAGGTTATATATTAAATAGTTATGAATATATACTTTGATTTTTAATGACCAGTGGAAGTTACTTTTATAGTCTAGAGATTTTAACAATAACATAACTTTTCTTTTACAATTCCTTTTTGGGTCATATGATGTAATTTTTTAAAATGTTTTTTTGTTTTGATATTTTATTTATTTATTTTTAGAGAGGGAAGGGAGAGAGAGAGAGAGAGAGAGAGAGAGAAACATCAATGTGTGGTTGCTGGGGGCCATGGCCTGCAACCCAGGCATGTACCCTGACTGGGAATCGAACCTGCGATGCTTTGGTTTGCAGCCCACACTCAATCCACTGAGCTATGCCTGCCAGGGCGATGTAATTTTTTTTTAGGTTTTATTGTTTTATTTTCCCCATGAGAATAACGTTTCATAGAAATTAATGGCCACTCATATTAAAATCTTTTAAAAAAATTATGTCTCTAATTTTCTCTGTGAATGTAGTTATCCTCATATAATCATTTTATGGTTTTTGCTTTTGGTTTCCTTTAGGTAGAAGTATCTAATGCACCTTCGAGGTGTAAACAAGGACTGGTTTTGCTGGGCTGCCATGAATGGCTGTTTTGATGGGAATGAGTTCCTTTCACCCTTGGTTGTGCAGTGTGCCACCGGGGGAGCTGCACATGGATGCCCTAGGCTAGCCAGAGTCAGGTGGCCTGGGTTATCACTGAACTTTTCTAACATAGAAACTGGAAGTTGTTCTGTAATAACACTTTTCTTAGCTGTGATCTCACCGAGTAGCTGACTGATGTGCATTGCCTTTCTTGAATTGGCTTCACTTGGACCAACGTATGTTTGGGAGCATCTTCAAAGAAGAATGAATAGTTAAGGTCATATTCAGCCACTGGTCTCTATAGGAAAACACAACCTAACCTCACATGTGAAGTATATAGTGTTTTTTTTTTTTTTATTTTAAGGAAGTTCCAGCATGGACCCATGCTTCAGACCCCTTTTGTACAGTCAAAACAAAAATCTAGAATTTTTTAAATTTATTTGAAGTCATTCTGATCACGTATTCAAACTAGGGGGAAACTAGAGAATAGTGTACTGAGCTGGAAGAGTAAAATAGGGACAGCTTCTAGAACTTCTCTTCTCTAGAGGGAAGTAGAAATACAAGAAATAAGTGATGATGTTACAACTAAATATGACTGCCTTATTAAAGAGTGGGAGAGAGAAGAGATATTCTGAGTTGAATTAGGTATTCAAAGTGTTCTTGAGGCTCTTTACGGAGAAAGTAGAAATTCAGGATTGTGCTGGTGGACACTGGGTTTTAGTTGTCTAAGATGAGAAAACCAGTCAGAACTTTCCTTCCAACAGGAGTTTTGAGGGTCTGATCCCAGCAGCACCAGCAGCACCAGCAGCACCTGGTCAGATACGCACATCTTGGGCCCTAACCCACACTTAGTGAACCAGAAACTCTGGGGGTGGGGCCCAGTAATCTGTGCTTTGTCAAGCCCTTCTGCAGATTCTGATGAATGCTAAATTTTGCTTCATAACACCAGAGAAAGTGGTGGCTCGAATCTGACCTTTAAAACCAGTGTCTTTCTTATTTATTTACAGTGCCTTGCCTGAGTTTCCAAATTGAACCTGAAGAAGGTAGCCTTGCAGGGGGAACGTGGATCACAATCATTTTTAATGGTAGGTCTGTGTCTTACCAAATGCAAGTTTCTTAATTATTAATCTAAAAAATCCTAAGGAACATGAGTTTGTGGTTTTCTTCCTTGTCTAAGGATGGGTGTAGAAGAGGGCCTGAAGGGAGATGGGCCAACTGACCAACTTCTGTGTTTCCAGATGCTCACTTGCTAATGTCACAGAAGCAGAGCACATAATATGCTGTGTCTACCTTCTCATCCCAAGCTGTGGGATGGGACTCTATGAATGCTAAGTGAGATATGGAAGCACTTAGCATAGTACTTGGCAATATGTCTCCCTAGAACCTTGGTTATCCTCCTTTTAGATAATTTGATACGTGGGGGCTTCTAAACCATGGCTTAGTGTATCCATCTCTACCGCAGTAAAAAGTAGTTTTAAGGGCTGAAATATTCTTTCCTGGATTTAAATGGATGAACCTGAGGAGATAAAACTTTTTAAATAAACTTATAAATGAGAACACTCATTTATATCACAGTCATAAATGTCTTTAGAAATGAGGAGTGTTAATTTAATCCTTAGGCAAATGCAATGTCTCACATTGCCCCCCCTGTGGCCATGTTTTTATATTCTCCTGTGTGGATCACAACTCTGCTTGGCTGAGATTCTCCTTTTCTTCATGTTTAGATTTGGAGTCCAGTCTCCTTTATCCTGCCAATGGCTCTCAGCTGGAAATACACCTGGTGAATGTGGCTGTGCCTGCCCTGCCGAGCATCCCCTGTGACGTCTCCCCACTCTTCTTGGACTTGCCGGTGGTCATGTGCAGGACCAGGTATACCTGTCCCAGGATAGGAAGATCAGACAGGCCAAGTGCTTGGTTTATCTCAGTAGTTTTTGGTGGCTAATTAGAGCCATGCCTGTTGTGGCTGCAATTATCTGCTATAGTTTTTTAAAATGTTCCATGTGAATATATTTCTTAAAAGGTCCCTCCCTATCACGGCCCTCGGGCTTAAGGGAGGATGAGAATATAGTGACAAATTTTGAGGATTTCAAGATATTTATAAGGAGGGGCTAAATTGTGTTTGCAGCATTTATTTATTTATTTGTTGCACGGAACTCTATAGCTATTAAGATTTCAGTAACTGGTGCTGTTTTGCCCTCTAAAGAACTCATCATTTGGAATGACTGTGCATAAACCCAAAACCAGCTAGCAAGGAATTTTGCTTTAGTACTTAGTGTGTTTGCTGAGTTTAATATAATTTGTATAGAATTCCTGATAATCCATTGTTCTACTCAAGTTTCTTTTAACCTATGAAGTTTACACTAGTGACTTTCAATTAAAAAATTATATATACATATATTTATATATATTTTGCAGAAGGGCCAAATCTTTAGAATCTAATAGAGGAGTGGATCTAGGAGGTCAAAAATGAAACCTAGGAATCCTCTAGTTTAGTTCTGCTTCACAATGAGCAGAGAGGAAATTTGAAGTGGTTGAGTGGGGCTGCTAGCTTTGGCAATTCAGTTTTTGGTTCACAAGGATCTCCACTTTCTGCCCTCAGGTCTCTGCTGTCTGAAGCACATGAGGGCATGTACCACGTGGAAGTGCACTCTGGGGGGCAGGTGGTAGGCAGCCCAAGTCCAGGACTATCAGATAGCTGTACTTTCAAGGTGGGTTCTAAGGATGGAGCAATGTGTGTGCTTGGTCTGAGGGTGTGCTTGTGCTGTCAACATGAGAGTTACAAATGAGGAGGGGCATCTGCTTCGCCAGTACAAAAGGAAAGGTGGGCGGTAGTTACGAGGTTTCTGAGGTTGGAGTAAGGAAGGACAAATATTGAGTGCTTGTGTATCAAGCTCTGTGCTTTACGCACATTAATTTAATAATCACAATGATTTCATGCGGTAACTACTTATTATCCTCTTTTTATAGATGAACAACCTAAGGCTGAGGGGGATTAAATAATTTGTCCTTGACATAAAAAATTTGCCCAGGTATTAAATGGCAGAATCAGGATTTGAACCTGCACCTGACTCTGATCCTCACCTAAGCTGAAGCCCACAGAGGAGCCACAGAGATCACCAGTGTGAGCGTCAGTATTTCGTGTTACAGCTGCCATCATCTTGAGTCTCAGCATGGCGAAGGGACTCAGGGACCCAACCTCTTCCTTCCTCTGTGCTTCACAGTTGATTTCTACTACTCTTTCTAATGCTAGAGTTAAAGGCATTTTGCTGGTGGAATTCTCCTTCAAGCTCAGAGTTGAAAGAGAGAGAGAGAGAGGGGTTATGAGCTAATGCCTGACTTATTTTAGAGACTCCATATGCATACTGGGGTTTCATTTTCTCTTTGGTTCAGTCTACCGTCCTTTTCAGATTAATTTTACACCAAAATAATCTCTGAAAGTGTAGGTTCTAGACTTCTTATAAAAAAGGCAGAGGTTTGGTAGTGTTACTTTGACATGGTGGCAGTTCTCACAGGGTGCCTCTGTTTATAAAAGTACAATAGAGTCATTGTTCCTTCTTTAGAATGAGACTTCGACTTCTAAATTCACCTCTAATATGATTCACAATTTAGGAATTTGCTATCAATTCACATTTACCAACTTGTTTCTTACTCTAAGAAATATTCCCTTCCAAAATTTTGCTTCTGCACATAAGCACAGAAGGAAAAAAATCATTCTTTATTATTAAGAATGCACCACCACCTCTACAGTCTCCAGTGAATGTAACAGAAGAGATGGCTGAGCGTGTGCCTTAAATCACCATCTACAATGCTTTGGGTTTTGATGATCTTTCACCCCAGATAGCAGTTTTCCTAGTCATGAAAGATTGGAAAGGAGAAGTAGGGGAAAGAAGAGAAACAGTTTCCGAAATTGCACATTAAAGCAAACAAGTCCTTCAGTGGTTCAACCAGCTTGGCACGTTGATGAAAAATCACCAGGGGATGCAGTTAATGAGAGGCATTCCAAGCTAAATAAAAACACGGTGTGTCTCTTTGTTTTGGGACTGGGGCTGGGAGAACCATGAGTATTAACAATTAATTCCATCTTGCCAGTCCACTCCAAAGTGCCTGCTGCAGGCACTGACAAGTTCAACAACTCACAGAAGGTTTATCCAACAGCTGGTGGCTGTGGCTTTGTCATTCTAATCCCCTGCTTTTCCACCCCCCACTCCCTTCGATCTTGCTACTGCTGGTCTGGCTTCATCTCCAGTATCAGCATGTGGGAAGCTTGATTTGGAAGCTCATTAATTTTTTACATTGTCATGTCTCTAGCTTGGTGGGTGACCAGGAACTTGTTTCTCTTAGAAATGTAACATCTTATGTTGTGTCAGCTCAGAGAGAATCACGAGTGAAGCTTTTTTTGAGGTTGAACTCTGAGCCTGCCCCACCACGGTTGGAGAAATTGGGAGGGAGTGATAAAGGAATCCCTCTATTCACCCCCATACACTTCCCATGGAAGGCTTACAGACTGAATGAGAGATTTTATATCTCAAGTTGGAAATCAAGAGGTATGTTTCCTTAGTTAATTTGGACTGAGTTGTTCTATCTGCCTCAGTTTCTACTATCTGTGTGAAGGAGAAATAACCATTAATCCACTTCATGAATGTGGAGAAAAAGAGGCCACACACTAAACCTGACAAGCTCAGGGGAGGCCTGTGTGGTGGCCTTGCTAACTCGGAGACCTATAGTAACCACAAAGGATGGTCTTAAATTAAAACCTGTCAACCGAAAGAAGTGTATGACAGGTAGTCATGTCCTAGGCTGAATTCTTCCAGATGAAAGTCATTCTGTTACCGGTGACATGCCAACTGTTACCGGTGCAGGAGGGGCTCTTGTGATATCTAAAGAAAAAGAATTTCCTGAGACCCGCATGGGAATAGTTTAATGACCATGTACAATTAAGGGGGCTCCCCTCCTGGTTTGTCTCACCATGGGAAAGGTCTGATCTTGTCTTCAGTAGGGCCAGGAGGAAGGCCACTGCCCAGAGTTCATGCTCTGTATCAAAGTCCAGTCCAGTCCCACATCTGGCTAGCCGAGTGTGTATTTCCAGTTGTAGTCCATTTCAGGCTCCCTCCCGGAGCCTGCGTGTGGAGTTGCGTGGCCATGGGCCACGTGGCTGCTAGGGCCACATGACCACAGAGAGGATGTGTGAGCACAGGGGGCGAGTGTGGGTCTCCTGGGAGAGAAGGGGAGAGAGAGAGAGCTATTGCACAAACATTGCACCAGAGCACCAAGGTGGAGATCACAAATCTCATTTTATTGAATTAATTGTTGATTGTTAACCATCCTGTACCCACTTATGCGAAAAAAGTATGTGTCTCTCACTTTACTTTCTCAGAAGTTTCTCCGCTTTGCTCTCCCTCAGCTCCCTAATCTGTCACCAGTGGGCTTCATGTAACCCACTTACATCCCCTCTTTTGGTTGTGATGCATAAAGCAGGGTGCAGAACTGCTATTCTCTGGAGCACTTTCTCAATCCCGTGAAGCTTTGCTTCCCAGCAATTGTCGTCAGTTTGGCTCAAATAAAGTCATAAAAATTCTTACAGGTTTGGGCATTTCTTAAATTGACATGAGGCTCTTATAATAAAGTTCCAGTGGAAATGACCATGCTATGCAGGGTGCACCGGTGGGGGATGAAGGCCTGGGTGCAGAAAGGGGCTGTGAGCCCGCGGCAGGGATTGTGTGTTTGGCAGGTGTATGTGGACTTTCATTAAATCTTTATCTTTTGGTGAGGTTGGAGCCAGTGATCACAACATTCTTATTTTGACCCCTGACTCTACATATTTTCTGTGAACTATTTTCTAACCCTTTCCTTTAGAAAGGGAGAAAATTTGTTTTGATGGCAGATGGCACAGCTGTGTGGATCAATACTTAAAACTGCACTTGCTGAGCCGTCATCAGCTTTGTGGAAATGTCTGTTGGTTCTTGATGTCTGATTAGGGCTGTTGATTAACGAGGGAATTATTCTTTGATAATATTCTCCCTGGGAAGGTGGACTCCTGGGGTGCTGGAAGCAGACCAGGCGAAACAATTTGCTTGTCTTTGTGTTGCAAATGGAATGCACTGCAGGCAGTGGAGAAGGGTGGTGGTGGTTTAGGCAGCTAGAGGAGTTTGGGGGAGGATGGCCAGTCCATTCTGCTGCCTCTTTGTTTCTTCACCCTGACCCTGACTGTGAAATGAGTAACCTGGATGCCTGTAAGCAAGATGGAATAATTCCTGGAATTGTCCCATTCTCTCTGCTTAGCTAGTATAACCGTCATCTCATATAGGGTCACTTAATTCATTCACAAAAATGTGAACGTCTTTTACCTACCAGGCTATGTGCAGGGATGCAGCAGTGACCAAGGCAGGCATTGTACCTGACTTGTGGAGTTTATGGTCAGCAGGGAAGTGCTTTGGAGGGATGGGCATTGCCAAATGATGTGGAGCCCGTGACTGGGCTTCCATAGGCTTCCACCTCTCCATCAGTGCTTTTTTTACCCTTTTCTTTTTCTTCTTCTCATTGCTCACGAGGCCTCCCATTCCGTGAATCACTTGAGTCACTCTGTGTTGCAAATGGAATGCACTGCAGGCTGTAGAGAATGGTGGTGGTGGTTTAGGCAGCTGGAGGAGTTTGGGGGAGGATGGCCAGTCCATTCTTCTGCCTCTTTGTTTCTTCACACTGGCCCAGGCACCTTCCATTTTCTCCATAAACACCTCATTTGTGTGGCTGTCCAACTTCCAGTTTTTTGTAGTTTGCTATTCCCTGCCATCATGCTGGCTAATAATGGCTTAAATTGCAACCCTTTGAATTTAAATAAGCAAATTATTATGTAGGAAAAAACAATTTTCAAGATCCCAAGATGCCAAGTTATAGTAATGGAATTGAAAGGTTGGCATTTAAAGTTGTGTCCTGTCTATCTCTCCTTCTGGTGAAATGTGTTTCTGGGTCTGGTGGGCAGAAACAGGCTTGCCAAGGCTTGGGCAACATGGTACGGAGAGGTCTACTATGACCTTTCTGAAATTCCTTTACCTCATTTATGGAAGAGCTATAATAATATCTGCTGTCTCTGCTTCATGGAAATATTATGAAGAAAAAAGTACATTGAAGGTGATTTGAGGAAACATATCAGTTGCGACCTTCGCTGAATGCTTCACAAGGAATGGCTGGCTAGTCCTTTGCGTGTTTGTGATTGTGGTATTCTAGTGAAATGATCACTTGTGATAACATTTTCAAAACAGTTTTCCAGGGCACAGACACCCATTGTTTACCGAGTTAACCCACCAAGTGGAGTTCCAGGTAAGAAATCTCCTACAGAAACAGGAATAACTATGAATTCCTTTGCCCAAGCTTGTTGCAAACTCTTCTGCCCAGGTGGGTGGTCTCCATAAATGAGAAATTTTAGCTTCTTCTCCAATGCTGTTTTGAAAATAAGTGTCAATCTCTGGTTTATTTTTAATCTGATTTTGTTTCACCTCTGGGCACTTTTGCTCTGTTTGTTCACTGATAACAAAGGAATCCAAATATGAAAGGAAAAAGAGGCCAGCAAAATCAAACCAGGTGCTGCTGGAGAATGCAGGAAATAGAATCGTCATTGCTCGTAACTTTATAATTATCCACATGATAGCAAAGCTTTATTGAAAATTACTGTGAGCCAGATTCTGCTTAAGCTTTTGGTATATATTATATTATCATATCCTCACAAGAACCTGATGATATAGGAACTATTATTATTTCCACTTTGCAAATGATGTAATAAGACACCAGAAAGGTAAGGAACTTGCCTAAAGTCATGCCGCTCATAAGCGTACAGCTGAGATTTGAATGGAGATAGTCAGAAGTCGGAGTGGGCCCATGTGCTCAGCATTTTGTCTTGTGCTGAGCAGGGTTGGGTACCACATGAAGACTGTTAACTCTGATCCTTATCCTGGGGGTTTGTTCATGAGTTAGCTCACAGATAAGCAAAGGCCAAGAGGACAGGGGAGAAGAAGAGAAAGCTGGAGGTTTTATATTTAAAAAAGGATCGCAACTAAAAGATCCAAGAACTGCTCAACCTGCTTTAAAACTAAGTCCTAACCACAGCTAGGATTGTATATAATTTGCTGTCTGACTCTTGGCAAATTTTTACATCTATTTTAGGTTTTTAATTTGTTCAGGGTTTCCAGATGGTATAAGTATGGAAATACATGTTGCCAAATTTTTAAATATGTGATCGTGTATAAATGCAAAAACTGACTAGATGTTTTGAATGGATTTACTTCTCGAGAATGTCAAAATGATTATCTGAGTTACTAAAAAGTGTTTGTGTGTGTATTAACGCAGATTGTGTGTGTGTGTGTGTATGTGTGTATTTAAATGATATCCGAAGGAATAGAAATTCAACTTTATCTTATTTTTTTTAGCTTAGTAATGTATTCACAAATCTATTTCCTTGTATTTGCCTGAGTAATCAAGACACTATAATGTGTTATTAAAAAGAGATGTGGTCTATGTAAATCACATGCAGACATTGGGATTTCTGCTGCTCTGGTGTTCAGAAGCTCCTGTCTGTAAGGGAGAAGGCTCCTTAGGGTGAGGGATGAAGAAGGAGCCAGACTTTGGGGGTGTGAAATGGGATGTCAGCGGATACCCAGATCTGTCAAGCCCATCTCTCCCACTGAGTGTGACTCCCACACACTGTCTCTTCCGCCTTCTGGGCAAACAATTGGTGACTGGCCTGCTTGGAGTGGTCCCTCCGGGCAGGATCCACCCCGCTGATCTTTGAAATCACTTTCCAGACGATTACTCTCATTTAATTTGGGAAGCCTGCCCAGAGTAGCAGCCAGGGAGATGGGGGAGGTGATGGGGACAGGAGAGACGATGTTTTATGAGCAGTTGAGTTTCTAAATGTGCTTAACAGTTGTTCACTGTGACGCAGGATCCTCCAGCATCGCGGTCTGGCTTAGCCATTTGTCAGATTTTGTTGGGCGCTCTCTCTCTCTCTCTTTTTTTTTAAGAAGCAAAACAGAAACTCACAAGAATTCTTAAATTTTATAAGCTGTTAAAGTTTCTAAAATTGTGCTCATCAAAGATAGAAATCATGTCCACCAAAGTCGGGAAATTGATAGTTTAGCCCTACTAAGATGAAGGAGAATTGTTTCTCCACTTGCTGCAGTAGCAGAAAGCTTCAGAGACTGTGCTTTGGCCAGTCTGTGACCTTTAAGTCATTAGGTTCCTTTTCTTTTGCCCATTTACCTGTAAAGTGGGGGTAATACTTCCTGGAAGGTTCCCACTGTTTTAGTGCCAGTTGGCTAATGAGTGCAGAAGAGTCACTTCCCGTTAATAAAGTGCAAGCACAACGTGAAGGGAACAATTTCTTGGTACTGTTCTCTCACAGCCATGAAGTCCTGAATTTAGTGACCTCGCGAACCCAGTAGGTGCCCTTTGCTTTTCCATTTTTGAAGTTTTGCCTCAATAACCAACACCTCTCTCATCTCTAAATGTTGTGTGTGATGCTGAGAGATTACAGTGCAGATGCTGAAATTCTGTGATTATTTCGCAGGCACGCTCTGCCAGGTCGAGGGACCGGCGGTCTTTAACATCGTCCCCTTGCTGTGCTGTATTTGCTAAGACGTGCCTCGTGCAGTTCCACAGAACTGAGTTTTGGTGTTTTTCAACTGTGGAAGTCGTCAGTTCCTCTGGGGGCCCTCAAACTCTTTCTGAGAAGGGGCTACTTTTGATTTCTTTCCCAACTCTTGTAAGCAGTGGGGCTAGGGGTAGTGCTGAAGTGACCTTGCTGAAAGGAGATTGCTGATGCCTGTAACTCCATTCTTATGAACTCGAAGGAGAGTATTAAGGAAAAACTTACTGCCCAATGGAGAGCCCTGCAAGTCACACTGAGGAAACCCAGCAGAAGTCATCTGTGTCGCAGTGGGAGGGCATACACCAACTGTTTGGGGGACCCCAGTCTGCCCCATCCTTGAACATGAGCATGCTTCTGAAATGAACAAGACATACAATTGCCCACTCTTCAGTCTGTATTTCTGCTGCTATCTCATGTTCTCTCTCTTCATTCCTGTCCATTTGGGTCAATCATGATATTTATCTTTTGTACTCTGAGATATGAAAAAAAAAATATCCCTGAATACCCTTCCAGATCATGCGATAAGAGCCCCCTCATATTACAAGGGTGTGCATATTAGCAAGTTTCCAGAGGGAAGTCTCATGAGGAATGGAGTGCCCAAGGCATGCTGTTCTCCAGTCCCACATCGGCTGCATGCTTTGCATGCAGGTGAACAAATGGGACGGGGCTATGTTGGAAACTGGCCTCCTCCTCTTCAAAGCCTCATGCTTCATGGGACTGTGAGGAAGACCCACTCTTCCTTCTATGCTCCATCATAGACCATTAAGTCTGTAATTACAGTAATTGGTTATTTTAGTCTATCTAGTCTGTAGTATTGACCACTGAATCATATTTCGTGATCCTTTCTAGCTGTATGATTTGTAAAACAGTAAGTATTCTAAGTCATGACCAACTTGGCCATGCTGAGTAGATGTACAAAAAAAATATGGTTTATGTTACACGTTTAGAGTTTGAGCTAAATGTATTAAACTGAAAAAAACCTTCTCAAAACAGGACAACTGATACATGTGTCTGGCTGGATTATCACTGGAAAATTGGAAACCTTTGATTTTGATGTTGAACACATTGATAGGTAAGAGTGTATTGGTTTCGATATATGACTAGTTACAAATATGCCCTGTTGCTTCCAGGGGCCAGCTTCTCCAATAGCAATAAATTATAAGCAGTTGGCACAGAATTGCTATTTTCCTCTTTGCAGTTTACGGTCCCTGGTGAGCAGGGATTCAGCAAACTTTGTTAATGTAATTGCGATTGGTCGATTAAGTTTGTCCGTTTATTTACTGACAACTACTCACTCTGGGCTCAGTGTGAATTGTACTGTAATTGCATCCGTGGATTTTCTTTTCCGATTCTTACCCTCCCCTCTTTGTTTCTCAGAATGAAATGAATTCTTTAAAACGTGATGTGTGAACCCAAAAGACCATTCACCTCTTTGCTTGGTTGTTATCCATTTGTGCATTTAGAAATTCTATTAGTGTGATCAGAGGAAATATGGAAGAAGGTTCTGAAAGCCATTGAGTCTTCAATGTTTTCTGGGAGTGACTAGGATATCAACATGATTTTTTTCATTGGAGATTTTAAAAACACGGCATGTGTTACTATTAAATCATTCATGCTTGGAAGAGGGGAGAACGAGGAGGCTGTTGAAGTTGTGATATTTGTGGAAAGCTCTAAGCAACAGTGGTATTGAGCCTGTGAAACAACTACGCTGAGAATTTATAAAGTAGAAGGAACATAACCTTACTATATGCTTGCCTCAGTAGACTCTGTACACTGTGTCTAATTTTTCCTTTTCCCCTGGACAGGACAGGGTGCCCTCCTCTGTTCTGATTTTTCTCTTTGCTTCGTTCCTAGTTGAAGAGAACAGGATTTGACTACTCTCAGGACCTATATGTCTAGTGTTAAACAATAGTCAACTGGTCTTGAAAGAAAAGTATTCTTCCTGTGGAAGATAGATGCCCAAAGCACACCACTGGCAATATACCGTACTAACCACTTGGTCCCGTCTCTTGGATACATACAGTCTTAATTGAGATACAGTCTTTGAAAGGAAGAACAAAGGCAGAAACTCTGCTATAGCTTTGTGTAGACCCGCAATAGTCAATGTGGAGATGATGAAGATTCTGAGAAGAGAAGAAATGGTCCTTCTACAGCATGAACAGTGCTGTGCACCCCTGTCTTCGGGATGTGAATTTATTCCCACATGTACTCAGGGGGCAGACCTCAACCACCTGCAGTAATGCCCCATACATTCAGAGGAGAATGTAACAATGTTTCTTCTGAGTTTTGCCTGGGGTGTTTGCTGGAAGTGTCGCATTATTATTGTCTCTTGTCTTTTTCTTCTTTTTTCATGCAGCCCATTGATCTTGGAAGCTCAAGGAGACAAATGGGTTACTCCTTGCTCTCTTGTAAACAGGCAGACAGGAAGCTGGTGAGTGTCTTTTTTGCCAACATATATGCTCTTAGGTTTTTCTGCCTAGTATGAAACACACTCACATACATGCACAGAGCTATTTTTAAATATAAATTACCCATAACTGTTGAATGTTTTATCTTTAGACTTACTGGAAAAGACATGGTAATTAATTCAAACTGATGCAAATTGGGGTGAATTCTGAAACTTTTCTTGAAAACAATAGTTACTACTACTAAGTGCTTATGGTAGGGCAAGCCCTGACTTAATGCTTTACATTTAAGCCACTCAGTAGCCTTGTGAGTACATATAGTCATTGGTCTCACTTTACAGATAAGGAAACAGAGGCACAGAGAGATTAAGGGACTTGTCCAATGTCTCACACAGAGAGAGTGGCAGAGCTAGGGTTTGAACTCTAACTGGCTAACCAGCCTCCAGAGTTCATTCTCTTAACCACTATACTATGATGACTAGCTAAAGAAAATAGTGAGTAAAAGTTATTTACTTATTTCAACGACAATTTAAAAAATATGTGTCTACATGCTTACAGTTCAGATAACCAACATTTTTGCTGGTCTTTCACTTCACTCTGGACTAAGTGGATTAGCCTTTCTTTGAGGTCATCACAAGAATTATCCTCTATGGCTTAGCTTTAGGACTAGAATTTAGTAGAGCCAAATTCTCTACTGTTTTTTTTCCTGGTGTCTTAAGTTCATTTACTCAGGATTGTCATTTTAGGGGTCCACATTTCCTAACAGATTTTTTTTGATAAAAATTTTGCTATCCTTGTCCTAAAACAGACTTTGGAAAGACAGGACTGAGTGGAGAGTAGGAATAAGTAAGATGTTGTCTCTCACACTGTGATTTTACTGGTGGCAGATGAGATGACAGCTCTAGTCAGCACTACCCTGGGCATTTCCCTTAATGGGCTCATTGTACTTTCAGTGTCTACCTTTTTCTCTGGCTAATTTGCTTTTATTTTGTTGTTGTTGTTGTTATTATTATTACTACTATTATTATTGTTTTCCTTTTTTGGCTAATGAGTTAGAACTTCTGAACTGAGGTGTGTGGTAACCGCCACCTGAGATGTTTGGTTCTTTCCCGAGGTACCCTATTCAGGAAGCCCACGGTCTTGGCACGCTGCAGTGCCGTGTGGAAGGCAACTATATTGGTATGTTTGAGAAAATATCCATTTTAAAGTCTTATCCATTCCTTTCTCTGTGTTTGGGGGAAACTCTTTCGAGAATTGGTTCTCATGATGATGCTAATAGTAACTATTTGTTGAGAACTCCCTGAAAAGCCCTATATAAAGCAGTTCAAATATAAACTAATTTAATCCTCACAATAAACCTGTCAGGTTGGTGGAATTATTTTCTCTTACAGGTGGTAATTGAAGCTAGTAGCCGGTGGAATAGGATTTTTCAGTAGGTTTAAGTCTATAAGCCTGAGCTCTTACCTGCTCTCAGTGACTACATTCCTTCCTTCCTTCCTTCCTTCCTTCCTTCCTTCCTTCCTTCCTTCCTTCCTTCCTTCCTCCCTCCTTCCTTCCTCCCCCCTCCCCCCCCTCTTTTTAGAGAGGGAGAAGGAAAGGAGGAAGAAAGGAAGAGAAACACCCGTGTCCGAGAGATACACCCATTGGTTGCTTCTCACGTGCCCCCAACTGGGGACCTGGCCCCAGGGATGAGCCCTGACTGGGAATCAAACTGGCGACCTTTCAGCTTGAAGGCTGGCATTCAATCCACTGAGCCACTCAGCCAGGGCTACATTTCTCTCTCTCTTTTTTTTTTTTTTTGGATGTCAAGAGTGTAGATGGTGCAAGTCTGAGAGGTGTTTATTTGGGAACCACTGAGGAACTTGGAGGGTTGGGTCATAACTTGGTATCTGGAGTCCTTGGGTTAATGGTGGCCATGGCCTGGTCCCAGTGTTTCAAGCAGACTCCTGTATTAATGTCTGTTTTTTTTTGCTACAGGTTCTCAGAATGTTAGTTTCTCAGTATTCAACAAAGGAAAGTAAGTAACTGGGTGTAACCAAATTTATCTTCATCTTGTATTATCTCTCCCTTGTCGTGCTTACTTTCTTTAAACTTACATAATAAAAGTTTCAAACATACATGGACAGAACAGAATAATAAAACCCTGTGTATCCACATGATTTCTTTTATTTGCATAAGTATAACTGTATCCTATGCTCTTGTCCCAAGATGATGTATTTGAATGTGGTGATGGTGCCGATTTTGGGAATTACTTCATGAGTAATCTCATAACACTAAAGTTAAAACAGGACAGGCTTTCATGGAATACACTGTACCATTCCAGGGACTTCATGATGGAAAGGGTGCCAGTTACATAGAGCTCGGTAGATATAAATTAGAATTTAAAACTTCTTTCTGTATGACTTATCTCATGTCCTGTCACTATATAACTTGGCAGGTGTTTTCCTTAAAAGTGCATTGTCTAGATAATACGGATTTCACCGTGGGGATGGTGACCCATTACCCACAGCCACACAGCCCAGAGCACGGATATTCTTCCTCTCTCTGAAGCTGGGGAGGAATGCAACTGATACCTGTTGACATCTTCTGTAGGCTGGCTCCAGGTCAGGCTCCTTCACTTTCATCACGCCATTTCATGCTTTTGTTACTGTGTGACATTGGTATTATTATCCTTATACAACCATTTTCTAGATCAGAATATACACTTTGCCCCCATTGGTATCATTCTCCAGGAACAAAAGGAGCTGGTATTTAAACTGTTGTAAAGATTTACTGGAGGTTAGTTCACAATCTCCCTTCCAGGCAGCCAAGTTTTTAAAAGAATGCATTTCAGATGCTGTGTTCATCCAAACACAGTTTTGTCTTTCCTGAAGGTCGGTGGTACACAAGAACGCATGGCTGATCAGTGCTAAACAGGACCTTTTCCTGTACCAGACACACTCAGGTACCATTCCCTCCTCCCTGTGCTCCTCAGTCCCCCTCACACCTCACTGGAGGCTGGGCCCCCTTCCCTTTCTTTGGGCCGTTCCTCCATGACCATCGACACGTGAAGCTGTCCCTACAATCATGGATGACCCTTCCATTTTTGGTGATAATTGTTGCTTGTATGGAAGTCATTTTCAATTGCAGTATTAAAAAGGCTCAATCACAGATGTCTGTACAAAGTCCCTGGAGACGGATGAAAGAAAGGGGAGCCATCCTTGTTCCATGTTCTGAAAAATAACAGAAAAGAGGTAGCACTGAAAAACCTAAAAGCTTATCTTTTCAGTTACTTTAGTATATTACCTCTGAGCGTTTATTCAACAATTCATGTCTTGCTGATACTGATGCTAAGCTATTGTGTTGCTAGTGATGAGGAAACCTTCGTACTGAAAAAACAAATGCTGAAAATCAGAAACTGGTATGAAATTGTGAACTCAGTTAATTGTGAACTAGTAGAAAATTGGCTTAGATTCTAGAGGCATGAATATGATCCCAAAGCCCCTGAAGACATGCTCATGAGGTAGGTTCAGATTCCAGAGGCAACAGAATCTACTTTTGCCAAAAATACAAGAAATTTTGCAGGCCATGGTGCAAATGCCATTCACTCTCTACTTCAGCAAAAGCTGAGTTTCTCCTCTTGCCTTTATTTTCTTTAACCAGTGTAACTAGTCTCCTTTGGAGCAAGTGTGAGGAAGCACCTGAGGTGATGGTGACAGTGACCCAGCAACGAGAGGAACAGCAGGCTCTTCTTGGATGTTTTACATGCAATCTCAATATTTATTTCACCTAACTAGGGATCGGTAATGCTAGCCTAGTTTTACAGATGAAGAAACAGACTCAGAGAGGCAGAATACTTGTCCAAAGTTCCTAGTGCTGCGAAGTGCAGACTGAGTTCTAAATCTTATGCACGTAACCAATATACTATGGGAAGCACGCTCTTCCTGCCACACGCCAGGCTTCTCTGTGAGTCTGCCCATCAGTATCGAACCCTGAATGTCAGGTAGGCTGGCAGGTATCTCTGATCACACAGCTGTTTCATGTTTCCAGCACCGATGTCTTCTTGGGACGAGGACTCCCACACCAGAGCTCCTTCATAGCAGAGGAGGCTCTGGGGAGAGGGGGTGTGGACAACTGCAAAAAGCCCAAGGCTGTGCTCCTCAAGAGCTGGCATTTAGTTACTAGTTCAGTTTGGTTAAGTCACTTAGCCTTTCTGAACCCCAAACAAACATCTATAAAGTGGGCAAAATGGTGTTTGTCCTTCTAACTCCAAAAGTTGTTGGAAGAAACAGATGAGCAAGACTCTGGGATTCTCTCCTTTTATCTCCACACCAGTTCAACTACTGATTTCCACCAATTTTATCTCCCATGTAGTTCTTAAATAGGATGTATCCTCTCTGTCTCTGCAGCCACTGTCTTAACTTAGGACTCCATCATTTCTTGCTGGCATGCTGCAATAGTGCCTAAGGGGCACCAACCTGCCATTTGTCCCTGCTGATTCATGCTCTACACAGCCACCACCACTCACACATCTGATGCCTCTCCCCTGCTAATCATCTCTAGCAGGGGTGTCCAACCTTTTGGCAGTCTCTGTGCCACACTGGAAGAAGAAGAGTTGTTTGGGGCCACACATTAAATGCATTGTGACACATAATCACACACACACAAAAATCTCCAAATGTTTTAAGTAAATGTATGATTTTGTGTTGGGCCACATTCGTAGCCATCCTGAGATGCATGTAGCCTGTGGATGGTGGGGTGGATGCCCCTGCAAGAGGTCCCATCCCCACAGGGAATGGTACGTGCTCTGACCTTCTCCCTGTCTGCTGCTCCAGCCCCAGCTCTCTCTGATATTCCAGTGACACCTAAGTGCACTGTGCAACTCCTTCTCTCCACATTTGGGCTATCACTCCCCATAAATGCCCTTGTCCTTTTTCTTCCCTTCACTTGGCCAGTTCTAATTCATTCTTCAACATTCAGTTGAGATGTCATTTCTAAAAATTTCTCTCTACCCCACCATACTGGTCCCCCCTCACTTAAGCCTCTCATTGGCACTTCTGTATTCTCTCTCTAATTTCATTAGCCCAAGTTATGATAATTATACTTTCTATACCTATTCTTCCTTATCCTGCTAATCTTGAGGATAGGAAATTTTTTGTATTATTCTTTGCATCCCTTATGCCACATAGGAGATTCTCTTTGAAAAGAATTACAAAGCAGTAGGTGAGAAGAAGGGGTTATTATTATTAGTTTTGAATTTTGATATTTGAGTGTGGGGATCCATCTTTGCCCCCACGTATCTGCTCTGCTCTGTCTCATGAACAAAAATGTTATACAGGAAATGCCCTGATAAAATTTGTATTCGGAAGTGGTAACCATTCGTGATTAGTTTCTGTGTACCATCTATTTCTCATAGATCAAGACTCCTCTTTCCCCTTGAGGGAATGAAAAGAACTGCCAAAGTCTGATCATAGAAGAGGAACGGGTCAGAAAAAGTGAAACTCTTAGGGATTTGTGACATATTCCTGTAGGGCTTGGAGTGATCGGGAGGCAGCAGGAGAGAACTGGGTGTGAGGAGGCGAGAGTGGGGCGGCCGGGTGGGGACCGTGCAGTGCAGGGAGGAGTGCAAGGGTGCTGAGGACGGTGGGATTCATTCTTCTGCTCAGAGCACATCGCAGACTCGTGTGGATAAACTGAGTCCTTGCCTGGTGCATTCAAACCTGATTCCTCCATAAAGTATAACCCCCTGTTCTGTGACTTGTAAAGAGAGTCCTCGAGGTCAGAAGACAGATTTCCCGAGAAAGTGTAATGGTATATAGGTATTTTTGCTGACAGCTTTTCCCTTTCCTTTCAAATATTAATTCTGTTATTATACATATTGCTATATGTGAGTCCTTTTTTATTATATGCATTTTAAATAACTTACTGTAAAAATTTTCAACTGTTGCTTAGTATTAGAGAGTTAAGGTAAGAAATAAATTATTGATAGTTTCTATTATTATATTGTTATCTGGGTCACATTCAGGTCTATATTTGGAAGCTTACCTTTTTTTTCTTTTGCAGAAATACTGTCTGTGTTTCCAGAAACTGGGAGCCTTGGGGGAAAAACAGACATCACAATTACAGGAGACTTCTTTGACATTCCTGTCCAGGTTACCATTGCAGGTAACTAAGTTGAAATGGCTGAAAATCATTTAGTTTTAAACGCTGTAAGACAGCAGTTCCCAACCTTTTTGGCACCTGAAACCAGTTTTGTAGAAGACAATTTTCCACAGACCAGGGGGTGGGGAGATAGTTTTGGGATAATTCAAGCACATTACATTCAGGCTCACCCCCTGCTGTGTGACCCAGTTCCTGACTGGCTCCGACTGGTACTGGTCCAAAGCCTGAAAGTTGGGGACGCCTACTGTAGGAGACTATGTGCCTCTTATGGTGTGGAGATGGTTGGGAGAAGCAATCTCTGTCTTTTCTGACTCAGCGTGCCACCCCGCTCTCAGGGGTTTTACCTGTGTTGGGTTGAGACCAGGTGGGACTGTGGTCCGGCAGCTCTGCAAACACAGAGTGGCAATGGGATGTCCTTCAGACACACAGTTTATGGGCAGTTCCCTCGGTGTCCCCATCGTGGGAGTGGGGAGAAGGGAAAAGCACAGCTGCCTCTTCACAGAGATCTGCTCCTACTGACAGGCAACCCCTCTCCCTGCTTAGCCCTCTCTGTGTGGACAAGCTGGATGGGCAGGCAATTGCACTGCTGATTCTACTGGAATGCCCCCATGGCAATTACTTTTGTGGAACTTATCTAGAACCTTTTGTTCTGCCAGGTGGTATGCTTCTGTAGTTGGTGACACCAGGGAGGCAGGAACATGTCCTCACTCTCTCATGGTCACACTTACCCTTCCAAACTCAGCTGAGTGGTTCAGTGCATCTTCTGTGGGTGGTGTCACATTGCATTGCTTTCCTGCTGGTTTTATAAGGGGCACTATGCTCTGTGCTCTCCCTTTCCTGGTCTCCTTCAGTTCGGGTGACAACTTTTGCTCTACTGTTTACATTCAGCTCTTTGCCTCAGAATAGGAGCTTGTCTACATCAGTGTGGTCCTGCTGTCTTGCCATCAAATTTATATACCCACGTCCATATCTCTATCTGTATCTATAGTACATCCATATCTATATCTATATCTGTCTAATTTTAAAAATTCTCCTCAGGCGTTCCGTGTGATGTCAGACACGTGTCTCCCAGGAAGATTAAGTGCACCACCAGGGCTCCAGGAGAAGGTGCAAGGCTCACTGCTCCTCAGGCAGGTAATGAAGTCACCAGGGCTGTTCAGTGACCTCTGGTTATGGTTTAACCATGACAGGCTTGGAAGCGGAAGCGAAGGTGTTGGCGTTCTGTCTCAGCTTTGACTGCTCAGGTCGGTGAGCCCTGGGGCCGTGACACCAGTGTCAGGGCTTTCATTGCAGAGTGGCTCTTAGCTTAATTCCGATGCTCGTTGACACTGCGCCCCTAGCCTCAGCCAGATGAGCGACCAGTGGGGTTCCGCGGAGACCGTGATCCTGGAAACATGACTGCAATCGAGACATTGTTATGTGGGAGCATTAGAGCCTGCTCATCATGACAGCATGAGACAAGGCCAGAGAGTGGGGCACAAGGGGGTGCATGTAAATGTTGCTTCTTCTTCCCTGATGCACCTGTGCTCTACTTGACGAGTAGGGGTGTACTGTGATGTCGCCACCAGTTTATGGCCAGAGTGGGAGGAGGTGGAGAAGGCAAGGTTCTACTTGTCCATCTCTGTTCAGAGCTTCCACCTCATGGCTGCAAATTGAAAGTACACCAGTGGCACACTTTCCTGGTAAGCTTTAACACTGAAGGCTCAGCGTAGTTAGGCAGAAGGGCAGTTGGCGTGTTACGTAGCCCAGAACCACAAGTTGCAAGTTGCATTCCTCACCTGCCCCAAAGGCGCAGACTTCACAGTTAAACTACAGGCCCTGAACTCAACTCCAGAAGCTCAGCACTTAGAAGGGAAGTAACCCACTAGGGTGGAGAAATCTCTCTAAAGAAAGGCTATTCCTGTGTGAAATGCATGCAAAGCTTTGGCCCAGCGCATCCTCCAGGCCCCAGAGCTGCAGTGTTTACTTAGGAAAGCTTCCATCCAAGGAAGCTATTGAAGCAAGTGTTGGGGATAATGTGTGTTTCCTGTGTCAGGAAATGGAGAACTGCCTCCTCTTTGAGAGGTTCCTGCTTTAGCTACTTAGGTAGTGGTAGGATCATTTGCCAAACACAGTAGCTTTTGAGTGTTAACAAGGCCCTTTATGAAGACACTTGGAAACTTCTATAGAAGAGCAAATTGTTATGTTATACAGTGGTTCTCAATGGTCTTCAGGGTACATTTGGCAACATGCAGTATTACAGCTGGGAAAGTGGTGGTGCTACTGGCCTCTAGTGGCTGGAATGCAGAAGTGCCTCTAAACATCCTTCAATGCACAGGACAGGCCCTCCACCGTTACCCCAACCAGAGGTCAACGGTGCTGAGCTTCAGAAACCTCAAGTAATGTGTTCAAATGTGCTCTTATTTTTCTGCCTATTCTTTATCTACTTCTCCTTTTAAGAATTAATGAGGATTAGGTTCCTGTTAAGGTGAGATCATACGGGATTTGTCTTTCACCACCTGGCTTATTTCGCTTAGCATAATGCTTTCCATTTCCACCAATGCTGTTGCAAAGGGAAGGAGCTCCTTCTTTCTTTCTGCTGCATGGAATTCCACTGTGTAAATATACCATAGTTTTTCGATTCATTCTTTTATTGGTGGGCACCTAGGTTGCTTCCAACACTTGGCTATTGTAAATTGTGCTGCTATGAACATTGGGGTGCATAGGTTCCTTTGTATTGGTGTTTCAGGGTTCTTAGGATATAATCCTAGCAGTGCAAAATACAACCAAAGACACTAAAATAGAGAACAGGCTGACAGTGACCAGAGGGGAGAGGGGAGGGAATTTCAGGGGAAAAGGGGAAGGATTTGCAGGAACAAGTATAAAGGACACATGGACAAAAACAAGGGGGGGTGGAAATGGGAGGGTGGTGGGGAGGCCTGGGGGGGTGGGCTGGGATGGGGGTAAAAGGCAGAAAACTGTACTTGAACAATTAAAATAAAAAAAGAATTAATGAGGGATAATAGTAGTTTAAAATAATAATAATTATCCTAGCTGTCCTTCATTGAGTACTTAGTATATTTTAGGCTCTTTGTAGATATAGTTCAAGCTCCTTGTTTTTTTTTGTTGTTGTTGTCGTTTACCAGAATTGTCAAACTGACTCATTTTTTCCCCAGCTTTATTGAGATATAATTGACATATAATGTAAGCTCCCTTGGTCTTTTCTGCATTATTTCTATTTATTATTGACCCCATGCATGAGAAAATGAAGGCATTAAGAAATTTGCTCAAAGCTACACATTTGGTAAGTGACAAAGCTAGAATCTGAACCCACAAATATATAATTCCAGAACTTTTACCCTCAATCTAGGTTTGTAACCAATATAGATTGCACATGTGCCTTGGGTCTCAGGCTTTGCTAAATATAAAACACAAATTAATAAGTACAACACAATTGGAAATGTCACGTAATAGCTGCATGTCACTGAATTGTTCTATGTTGAGGTCCACAAACTGAGGCCAGTTTTCTGGGGAACAGAGGATTTTAAGGAACAGAACTCAATTCCCAGGCTGAACTGGGCCTTAAAAGATGGTGAAGTCCACTCCTCAACAATCAAGTCCGAGCACAGGATCACACCGTCCCTTTCACTCAGGCACAGCATTTGTTCACGTTTTCTCTAGGACCTGGTGATTCTCTTCTCCAGAAACTCCCATCAGAAAGGGCTCCCTACTCCTCTCTGGTGCTCTGAAAATATTTCCCCTCACCATTCCTTATCCAGTACCCCTTTCCAAGAGGCTCAGTCCTACACCAAACACATTTTCTGCTTTCCAGAACATTTGTGTTATCTACAGAACCTCTTACATGACTTTTCCATCTGGGTCTCAGTTGACTCAGCTTTCTAGTTAGCACCTGGGTTACCTTGGCTCTGTTGTCTGAAGCCAAGTAATTCCTCAAATTGGGGAGCAGTGCTCTCTGGTGTTCATGAAGCATGCATGTCTTACAGGCAATCGGGGGCTTCTTTTTGAAGTTGGAGATGCCGCTGAGGGCTTGGACCTGACTGAAGCCACCCCTGGGTACAGGTGGCAGCTTGTCCCTAATGCCAGTTCTCCATTTGGATTTTGGTCAAAGGAGGGGCAGCCTTTCAGGTATGTTGTAGGAGAAGTGGGAGTCCATATTGAAAGCATTGTTAGTGGCCTAGGTGAGGCTAGGAGACAGAAAATAAGCGATGAGATTTCCAGGGTAAAATGTGTCATGGCCACTAATTTTACAACCACAGAGTTTAACCACAGTTCTCCCCCAGTGGTGGTCATGCTGGTGCACCACAGGCCCTTCCTTTACAGGTGCATGCTACAGCTTGACCAGCAGGGAAATTTCATATTTTATACAACTTAGTTTATAATCTGGTTTGGAGATGATTATCAATTGGCATATTGAGCTGCATAGGCTTAGGAATTTAAAAGAGGGCAGGGTAAAACTTGCCACAGGTATGTGGTTAAGAGGTGAAACTCACATCTGGTTGAAGCCAGAGAAAGAAACAAACGTTTGCCCTTTGGCCATATGAGGGAGCACAGGCTAGGCAGCGAACAGTTCTGCTGGAAAAGCCACCAGTGTCCAAAGTCAGCCTAATGACTGGTGTAAAGCAGGGGAAGCTACTGTGGCCTCTGTGAGACACTGTTTTTGATAGCAGTGGTTGCAGTGTGATTATGTTGTTTTGAGTCCTTTTGATCCTTTTAAAGATATGCCAAAATTTCTAGCTCTCTAAAGTTGGCTTAAAAGCATAAAAAATTGAGAATTGCTTAGACATACTATTTCCTTAATGTTGTCTCAGTGTATGTATATATAGAGAGGCATAGACCCTTGACTGGGTGATCCTTTACTCATTGGAGAGAGGTTGGTCCCGACCCCTGAGTGTGAATTCCAGTCATTCTGTGAGCTCCTCCAAGGATTTGGCCACGTTAAATTTTAATTCAGCTATGGAATGAAAGCTTTTGTTCCCTGTTCAGGGAACTTCAGACACTGAAGAAGCCAAGTAGGGAAGGAAGTCTGTGAACTAAACCGAGTTTCTATTGTCCTGGAATTACTAACTAGGCACTTGACCACCAATATATGGCTTTAAAGTGGCAATAATTTGTGGTTCCCTATGGCACCTAATCATGTATGTTTATCATCGTTTTTGAGGACCATCAGTAATGTACAAAGGAAAACCTTTAAGCTATATTCAGTGTGTGGGGGGTGGGAAGGAGAGAGTCAAACCACCTCCACAGACCAAACAGCCTTGTGTTATGTGGTGCGACCTGTAGGGTGAGTCTCTTCAGCTGCCATTTTGAGGAGCCATAAACCAGAGGGTAACTCTTTCCATTCTCCATCATTCATTACTTTAAAATTCAAAAATTTTAAGTTGAATATTGGAATTTTTATTAATTGATTAATTGTATTGATGGACCTTTAAAATTGTTACTTTCAAAACTATTTCAGGAAGTATTTTGGATTTTTATTGGGATAGTTTAATAATTTTCTTAGCCATATCTGTCTTTGATACTATGTCACTGGCATTTGTACTAAACATATAAAAATATATAGTCACATTTTTAAATGTTTTGTAACATTGTCTATAATCTTCTTCAAAGTTGCAGGTTGCGTATTTTAATTTGAAATTGCCAGCATGTTCAATTGACTTTTGTTTGTGGACCATAATCCTTTTAATTGGAAATAAAAGACTCTTGGCAGGTGTTGAGGTGTCTGATCAGCTCAGAGCAAATACTTTTTTTTGTATTTGGGAACTGTTTTTGTATTTGGGAAATAATATTTTGTGAAATATTATTTACTTAGTAAACCCCCAAACAATTAAAAATGACTTACTGACCACCTACATTAAATACAACATCGTGCTCAGCATTGTGAGGGTCAGAAGGTCTAGAACAAGGTCATTGTCCTTGAGGAGTGACCACCCTTGCCATGCGCATGTACGGCCACAGAGCAAGGTGAGACAGTAGCATTACTGAACTTCTTCATGTATCCAAGTGTGTCCCCTGATCTTTTTATTTAATTCAACTGATACATATTGAGTTACTACTATGTCCCAGGCCTTCTAAGGTAAAGGACTTCATGAGATACAACAACTGAGGAAATATTTATCACGCTAGTTTGCAGATGAGGAATAATAGTCTCCAATAGGTAGAGTGGGTTTCTAATATGGTGCAATTATCAAGTGGCAGAACCAAGTTCTGAATTTTTCTGACTTCCAGGCTTGTGATTTGTAAGGCCACCTTTCTGTGCCACAGTATGGTCCATGTTCTTCTTTCCCCACGGGAATGGAAATGTGGTATTTCGAAGAGGACACACCAGCATTGTGAAACCTCATATATGCAAAGACCTGTTTCTATGAAGTTAATGTCTGCATGAAAGAGAGAAAAGAGAGAGAATTCTCCCTTGATACCATTAGGGACCATTTCAGGTCTATCACTCTACTCCTCATAAAGAACAGCACAGTGTTGTCGAGAAGTCAAGTACGATTATTTGGCAGGAAACATACTAGCTGATATATGATTATTCGCATACACTGACCGCCACACAGGCTGAATGGAAAGAGGCTAATGTCTGACATCAGCCAGAGTGGTAATGGCTTGCGATGTATGACTGTGTTAGAAAAGGACACAAGGATCAAATTAGAGCAATTTCTGAGCAGTCATCTCCCCTCATTTCTAATAATTAGAATAACACTCAGTGTTGACTGAATTCCTACCAGGGACCAGACCCTGCACTGGCTGTGTGAGGTAGGTTCTCAGCTAAGCCTCAGACTGCCCTATGCTGGGCCGCAACTTCCCCGGAGAGGATGGGTGGCAGCGGGAGCTGTGCTGGTGTGAAGAGATGGGCTGCGATGCGGAGACTAGCTGGGAGCCACAGCTGCTCCCAGAGTTCTCTGGTCAGTCATGTGGCACAAAAGACAGTGACTCATATAGTGGTTGCTCTGGCTTGACTCAGTGCTCCTCTGCTTTACAGAGCACGGCTCAGTGGGTTCTTTGTGGCCCCAGAGACAAATAATTACACTTTCTGGATCCAGGCAGACAGCTCAGCTTCCCTGCATTTCAGTCAATCGGAGGACCCCAGGGCCAAGGTATTTGCCTTCTTCTCATTTCCTTTTCCTTGTCCCTAGTCCTTCACTCATAAAAAATAAGTAAGTCAAAACTAAAACTATCATGTTCCACTAATAATTGTAACACACAATTAGGCAACCAGGAATCTCAATATATATTCTTTTTGTTGGGGAGGAGGGGTTTACTACAAATTTTTAAAATTGAGCTATAATTGACATGCTTTTAATTGTTGAAAAAGAATTTGGTTGAATATGTTGGCACCTACTGTTCATTGAGCACTCAGAGTAAACTGGGCATTATGCTACATTTTTTATATACCCAGTCTCGAATTTTCACAGCATTTTTGTGAGCTATGCATATTTACTTCTGTTTTCCAGATAAGGAATTTGGTATTTTGAAGGATTATATGGCCAATCCAGGGCCACTTGGATAATAAGGACACACAGTATTTACAATTCAAGCCCAGATTTCTCTGACTCCAAAGCTTGTACCTTGTTCACCGATTTTGGGTAGGGACGTAGTCAGTCTTATGTGGGAATTTCCTGATCAGTTTTGAAGGACAAGAAAAGGTGATTTGAACAAATAGCCAAATTCACTAATGCTAGTGATAAAGAACCAAAACATCTTTTTTTCAAATTACTAACATACTTCTATTGGATTGTTTTGCTAGTTGGTTAGAGGAACATGATAGATTTTGATGTGATCAGTTATTCTAGATTTCTTGAAGAACTTAGTATTACCTTATCCTCAGCATCATGTAAACCCAGCGCTTCCAGTTGGCTGTTTCTGCTGTATGTGTGGCCCATCCTGCGTCATCTGGATACTATTCAACTGAGAAAAACAGAGAAGGGGTGGAAAAGCATAAATTAAACAACCACAGGGCCGAGTGTCACTAGGTTAACTTGTTGGAAAAGGCAGACCAGTCCTTCTTAATAGCTGTCCAGACACTGCTGTTTGAGAAAGACATGCTCAGAAACTTTGTAGCACTGATTGTGATATGTTTATTGGGACACAGGTGGAGGTGGCCTCCATCAAGGTAGGTACTGCTGACTGGTTTGACTCCTGGGAGCAGAATGGGCATGAAGGAACTTGGCAACAGAAGACCCCCAAGCTGGAGCTGTTCGGTGGAACCAGGTACTACCTGGAGGCAGAGCAGCATGGGAGAGCCCCCAGCAGGGGGATGAGAATTGGTGTCCAGATCCACAATACCTGGCTGAATCCTGATGTGGTCAGCACTTACCTCCGGGAGAAGCATCAGATCCGAATCCGTGCTCAGAGACTTCCGGAGATCCAGGTCTGCATCCCCTCCCAGTCCCACAGGGTCAGGCTCAGGGGCTAAATTCTGGAAGCGTACAGTGTTGCCTAGTGGGAGGATCACTAGTTGGGAGCCAGAAAATTTGAGTTGTAATTATCACTCTGCTGACAATGAAATAGGATATCTATTCTACAGTGCTGTGGGGACTTTATGGTTTTGAATCTTACACTTAAGTCTTTAATCCATTTTGAGTTTATTCTTGAATAAAGTATAAGAAGATGGTCTGGTTTCATTTCTTTTATTCTTTTTTAAATTAAATATGTGTTTAATTTTCCCAGCATCATTTATTAAATAGATTGTCTTTAAAAAAGATAAATAAAAATGCAAAGTCTTGTCATTGAGATGACTTTATTCATGGGCTTAGTTTCAGGGATTTAAGTTTCAGGTAAATATTCTTTTGGAAACTTACTCCCTGAAGAAGAGAAAAGGTCCACCAAACACCCAGCCTTGTGTGTGTGCTCAAGTGTTTACACACAGGAGGTTTCATAGCCTTTTCACTGTTCACATCTTGTTTCCCAATGCGCTGTGTTTTCTAAGTCTACTTTTAATGTTCAAGGCCTTTGGGTCTCTCAGTTGTGACCCACATTTTGTTAAACAATTTTGGTGTATTTTTGTTGTTCACTTTTTGGTGTACAATGATGAGCCAGTATGGACTTGCCTTTTACGCTTAGAGTCTAATAGAAATACATGTATACAAATAGCTACAGGAAGATAGAAAACAACAAGTGATAGAAGATACAGGTCTCGCTCCCTGACAAACATGTAAGGTGCCTGGCCAGGAATGTACTGGAAGCCAAGCAGAGATTGCATATACCTCTGATAGGGTGGCATGCCATGTGGCTGTTTCTGCCTACAGGGTCACACCCGGGAGGGAGTTCTTGGTGAGAAGGGCTGAAAGTGGGCCATTCAGGGGCAACATTTGTCTCACATGCTGAAGAAAAGGGGGAGCACAGATGAATAGAGACATAGACAGGTACATTGTTCCAAGACGAGTTTTCATTGGGTGATATCGCTTGTGTTCTCTACATAGTTCTAGATGATAGTTTAAAGAACTGAAATTTTAATTAAAAAAAACCCCCAGCAAGCCAAAGAAGTATGTTCTTAGATGATCTCTCTGGCTTAATTAGCACATGTCATGTAGTCCTGTTACTCTTGACTTTTAGATGCTGACTGTCTCTGGGACAGGGGACTTCTTCCTCACTTGGGACAGTGTCTCTAGCCCTCCAATCTCTACAAATGCCACAGCCCAGCAGGTGGGACCTCCTTCAGGTAATGAGAGGTGGGGGTGGCCTTCCTGCCCACGTTATGAACTCCTGGTAGTTTTTCTTTTCAACAGATTCAAACAGCCATTGAGGAGCTACTTGCAGTCAAATGCCAGCTGGAACCCCTTTCAGCTAACATCCTACTTCGACTTGGATTTGAACAAGGTGCTGTCCCTGGTTTGACAAATTCTGACTCTCTTCTCTATCATTGTCCAGTCTCTCTCTCTCTCTCTCTTTTATGTAAAATGGGAACAATCTTCATTTCCTATCCAAGGTGCTAACACAGTCAAATGAAGATATGGAAACTGGATTTAGACACTGAGTGGCCAAGGGAGTGGCTACTTGCTTGGGAAGGAGCTGCTTGGCATGGCTGTCCTCCTGGGCTGTCGGCTTAGACACCAAGGATGTGGGGAGTTAGAGTTAAGGAATGCCATCTCAGGCCACACGGTGGGGAAAGAGCAAAAACTATAGGTGTGAAGTGGCAAAATAGTACAAATCTTGACTAAAGGAATTATTACATAAAACAGTAATCTTAACAAATTATAAAAATGAGAGGGTATATTTTTAAAACACTAAGGTGAACTAAGTTACAGTTGACACTCCTTGCCTTTTTCCTAGTCTATAGTTTTCCATGTCGTGGTACATGTAGAAAATGGTAACACAGTAGTCCCCCTTATCCAAAACTATCGGTGAATGCGTGAAATGCTGGTTATACCATGTTTTTTCCTAAACATATATGGCAATGATAAAGTTTAATTTACAACTTAAGCAAGGAAGAGATTGACAGTAATAACTTATAATGAAATAGAACAATTATAATAACATATTATAATAAAAGTTATGTGAATGGGGTGTCTCTCTTTCTTAAAACATCTTACTATCCTGTCCTCACTCTTATTCTTTTTGTATTGATGCAAGATGATAAAATGCCCATATGATAGATGAAGAGAGGCGAATAATGCACACATTATGACAAAACGTTAGGCCACTATTCATACTCATTCATACTCATACTGCATTCATACTCAGCAAGCGCTTTACATCCTCTCTTTGGCGTATCTGAACTGCTGGCGTCACTACGCTTGCACTTTGGGGCCATTATTAAGTAAAATAGGGTTACCTGCACACAGGCACTGTGGTACCATGACAGTGGATCTGATAGCCCAGAGGGCTACTGAGTGACTGACTGTGGGGTGGAGAGTGTTTACTACGGTGTGGAGACGCTGGACAAAGGGATGAGTCACCTCTTGCAAGGGGCAGCGAGAGATTTCACCACGTTACTCAGAACAGCATGAAATCTAAAACTTATGAGTTGTTGATTTCTGGAATTTTTCATCTAATAATTTCAGGCCATCGTTAACTGCCTATATGAAAAACTGTGGGAAGCGAAACCATGGTAACGGAGGACTGCTGTGTATTTTCGATGCTCCAGGGCAGACAGAATGAAGTTTTCATAGCTGGAGCCTTCACACTAGGGGCTGCTGGGCAGCCTAAGCCCTGCCCTGCTCATCCAAGGGCTGGGGGGCCAATATCACGGTGAACCCATAACTAGTTCCCTCTCTACACGTGTCGGGAAGCTCGGCCTATTTAATGTCTACCCTGTCTCTCAATTTTATTTGAACTGCATTCAGGCCCAGAAGGTTCCAGCTTTGATGGGGACCTCACCAGTGGGTCAGAGCCCTTCTGTGGGAGGTTCAGCCTCCATCAGCCTCGACACCTTGTCCTAAGGACCCCAGCTTCCCAGAAGGGCTACCGGCTGGATCAGTACATGCACGTAAGTGGCAGCCCTCATGCTTCCAGGTGAGGTGGGTAGGGAAAGATTGGTGTTACTCTCAGGAGTTGAGACAGAGAAACAGAAGCACAAAAGAGTGATGGCTGTGATGTGTCCAAAGCGCTTTGGGCTGAAGTTCTAGGTTTCTTAAATGCTGTTTCAGGTATGAACAGACACCTCTAGTCCTCCATTAGCTACTTGTCACATAGAAATGCCCTTGTATTAGCTATGAGATCAATGAAAGTTTTTACTTTCATATATAGGGGTGGGCAAAAGTAGGTTTACAGTTGTGACTATGTAAAACAGTTTATTCTTATATTATTATTTATCAGCTGTTGTATTATTTTCCATACCAACAACTGTAAATCTACTTTTCCCTGCCCTGTATATTCTTCATTCTTTAGGTGGAAGTGCAGATTCTAGACAGACTCTCTGGGTTTGTATTCTGACTCTATGTTCCAGGTGCCTGAGAAGTGGGTCCTAATGTTGACTACCTCTCACGATTTTGGTGAAGATTCAATGAGGCAATCCAGTCCAGTGCCTGTGCGGTGGTTAGGACTCAACTGAAGATAGTTATTGCTATTTATTATAGTTAGCGTTATTATTGACGGGTTGACTGACACATTTCTTTAACCCCTTTTACACCCTTTGTGTTCATAGCTCTGCCATCTTTCACAGATGCTCTACAGGGCCCAGAGCGAGGCTCGCTGTGGTGGCTGAGCCCGTGGCAGTGGTTTCAGGTCCCTCCCCAGTTGAATGGATTGGGAACCAGGATTAAGTGATTCAGGTTGGGGCACTGCCCACTTCCCAGTATTTCCCATATAGCAGAGGCTCCCAGTGGGCAAAGTTTGCCTCCTAGGGGAGAGCTGGAAATTTATGGAGGCATTTTTGGTTGTCACATTGAGTAAGTGGTACTGGTACCCACTGGGTAGGTTCCAGGGATGTTACTAAACATCTACAATGCACTGAATAGCCTCCTCACAGGAAAAAAATTATCCAATCCAAAATGTCAATGGTGCTGAAGTAAAACATATTCTGCCCTAAAGACTGTTTGAGCCAATCAATTTACTTAACTCAGAGTTAGAAACCAAGGATGGTGGGGAATTCTTAGAGTTCAGGAACAAGAATTTTCTAATTGAGATACTCTAAAATCGTCATTGCCAAACGCAGTGGTAGGCATTTACTACCCTCTCTTGGACAAATAACAATTCACTGTACTGACTTCTCTGGTCAGCTGGACCAGTCAGCTCCAGGGGGCAGGAGCCAGGCCAACTCTTTCACAGCACGAGGCAGGGTTCTGGGGAGGTGGACTCTCCTTACCCCACTTTGTTCGAATGACTGCTTCTTGCACTAATATTGCTGGAGCCCTTATTTGTTGTCTATAGTTGTGCATTGCATACAAAGGCTGCATGAATAAGATCCTGAAGGTGACTGTGTCCTTCACAACTGATCTTCAAAACATCGTTATGAAGAGCATTACCTGTGACTGGACACTCATGGGGACCAGTCTCGAAAGGTAGATAATCTGTAGGGAGGTGTGGTGGGAATTCTGCCAGCTGGGATGATGAGCGCTCTCAGGGGCCGTGGCCTACCTGAGCTACTGCCTCTTATATTTGAGACTCAGATACTAACTTCGGGTTCTGAACACAGAATAGAAAAAAATGGAGCCCAGAGAAGCTGGATTAAAGAACAGTTACTTGTGAGAAATATACTACTTCCCAGAAGGAAACTGATATTTCTCATAGGGATAAAATCATAGAATGTAACATTTGGAAGAGACTTTAGAGAGCATTCCTTGACATTATAGATGAGAAAAATGGGGGCCCAGAGAACCCGTGATTCACAAAAATACATTCAGTGAGTAAAGACGACTCTGGAATAAAATTCAAGCATCTTGATCCCTCAATTCAGTGCTCTTTCCAGATAATCTCTTAAGAGTTTTGTAAGTGGTTTTAAACCTAAATCGTCCAGTAATGTCCGGGAACATTAATCTCCCTTGTCATTAGAGCCTACATAAGATCTGTTTAAGACAGATAATTACACTGTAATTTGAAAAAGCCGCTGACATCGAGTGCCATGAATGAATGATTGCTTTAAAATGTGGTTCACTGACGTGACATCACAGCTGAGCCGGGCCTGACTTGGATGTTTGTACCCAGGGCACACAGGACTGTTTGGGCACCGGATTCATGGGGTCTCTCCTCTGGCTACACAGTCCTCAGGCTCCCGGGTTCCAGAGCTGGGGTTCTAGTGGGAGAGGACTGTAGGCGCATGCCCCTGGCTCTTGTTTTTCAGTTGGCAGTTCACCTGTACTAACCTCTGGAAGGCTTGCGTGCATCGCTCCTTGCATCTCCCGGTGTCTCTGGCACACTCCCCGGTGCTCGTTCATCGAATTGACCTCTTCCCTCTGACGCAGGAGATGGGTGTGTTCTATGTGGATGAAGTTATTATTGCAGACACAAACCTGACAGGTGATCATTGAACCCACTCTCCTCCATGGACCTGTCCCTCATTGCCAATTTTAAACTTTCTACTAGGGGCTGCAGTCCCGTTAGTGAAAGGGGAACAGGTGAGGTTCACTTTGCTTGCCTTGGTTCTAAAAAGATGATGGGGTTGGTATTATGTGCCCTTGGGTCCTATATTTCTCTAGCTAATTCCTCTTTTTTCCCTCTATTCACTACAATGCTTGCTCTTGCTTTTGGTACTTGTGCTCTGCCCTGATTTTACTACTTCCTTGCTGAGAAGCCTTGGTTTCCTCATCCATAAAATGGGTGTACTGAAGTCCCTGCCTCATTGGATTACTGCAAAGATTAACTAAATTATAGTGTAAAGCACTCATCACAGGTCCTGAATATAGTAAGTGCTCAATAAATATAAGCAATTATTACTATTAACATTATTATTACTGTTAGAATAGCAAGATTTCTTGATCTCTCTATCAGCTAATATCTGTCAAAGAAAGTGCTGGAAGAACACAGAAATATCTACCCATGGAAATGGACTGAAGGCCTGATTTATAACAGGCTCAGTGAGAGTCCAAGGATAACGACGTTCTCATGAGAAAGCCTCATCCTTCTTCTGCCGATCTAGATTCCTCCCTCTTGTCACTTAGAGCCCAGACCTGTCCTCTTTCTCCACCAAGTCCTTTTGCCTCCCTTAGGCACAGCGATCTTACTGGGCTTTCTTGTCCACAAGTCTTAGGGACAAAGTGCTCATTAGGGGTCCTTCAGAGACTGGCCACCAGTGACACACACCTTGGGAAGGGAAGCCCGCAGCCCAGGCAGGTGGTGCTGTTTGCTCTCAGGGCCTCCAGGCTTCCAAGTTCCGTTTACTTTCCATTTTCTGTTAAATCCTGGGGATTCTGCGGCTCAGATTTCCAGCTTTAAGTAGCTTCTCTCTCTCTCTCTTTCTCCCAGGAGAAAAGGAGGAAGCAGTCATTTACATTTTGACTTACAAAATATGCAAGTTTTCAGTCTTTTGCTTATAAAATTGCAGAGCTGAGGGCAGAGGAGCTTGGGGGTGGGTGGCAAGAGGACTCTCCTTCAGCCCTGAAATGACGTCATATTTGAATCCATCAAAGTTCTGTCTCTTATCTGTTTCAGTGGTTTAGGTGCTTTGAGGGCATCTGGGTCAGACTGAGTCACTGCTTATTTTAAGCCCTTTTTAAGGTCCTGACACAAGGAAAATAATATTCAGATGGCATGCTTGGGTAACCACCTGAATTCTTGGTGCATAAGACCCCAAGACAGGGCCTTTGGTGACCTTCAATTGCTGCCCAGATTCCTGGAGGACTAAGGGGTTCAACATTTCATACCCTTGAACTCACTGATTGGGAAACACAGAACTAGATAATAGGTGCCTTTCCCCTTTTTCCCCCTTAAATGCCATCTTAAACCTCCAAGCCCTCCAAGTTCGACATCCAGAGCACTTTCTACCTACCCCCACCTCTCTGCCATCAAATGCTCCAATACCTGGAACCATCTCCGAGTGCAGTGAGGAAGGAAGCAGAGAGGGAGAGGGCAGAGGCAAGAAAGACTATTGGAGTAGCTTGTGTGAAACCATGTTTCCTGCTTTGGCTAGTTACCCTGCTAGCAACAACTTTGCTTTGAGGATTATTTAATGGCAACACAAATGCTACACAATTGGGTTCAATATTTATAGTTAATTGTCTGACATTTATCTGATCAATTAACACCTGATTATGTTCTCCCATCAAGTGTCCTCTATGAAAGTTATTTTCATCTAGTGGTAGGCAGCATTTATTTCTCACTTTTTAGAACACCATGAGATAGTCCTATTGTCTCCACCCTGTAGATGGGGAAACCAAAGCTAAGAAGGGCTGAGTATCTCGTCCCAAATCCCATAGCTGGGACGTAGGGGAGATTGGAATCCAGAGATCGTTGATACCAAAGCCAAAACCTCAATGATTCCATACCCAGCTGAGTGCATAAACATCTATTGAGCACCCACTCTATGCCTGGTGTCACACTAGACACTGCATATGCAAAGATGATCCCTTTACTGTCTATTGTCTCAGTTGTACTGTCTTGAGGAAGAAGCTATCTTTTACACAGTGCCTAGTGAGAGGGGGAAGTGAATTAAATTACATGATGCTGGTCATTTAAATCTGCCATCTCACTAAACTCTGCCTGCCACACAGGTTGGTCTATGTGATAATTTCCATTTACAAATAAGAAAATGTCTGAGAGAGGTTAGGTTGATCAGCCAGATGGTAATCCAATAGAAGTGGAAAATCAGGATTTCGACAGTGGTCTGTCTGAATGCTGGCACTTTTTCCGCACATGTGCTGACTCTGCACTGTAGATAAATAGTAAGTACCCCTGGGATGTATGTGCCTCATGTTTTTAGCATTCCTAAGGAGGATCAGCTGTACATTGCTGGAGTTGCCAGGGGCCTTGGAAAAGAAAGAAGGAAAGGCTGGCTGATCCACACTGTAATAGATTCTCTATGTAAGGGGTCTTCCTATGGCATAGGGAATGATGTTTTTTGGCTTAGGACTTTCTGAACTTTGCTGTGAATATTTATCTTTTTATACCATGACCTTGCTTTTTTTTTCTTTGCCTCTAACTTTGCTCTTCATCCAGTAGATGGGAGGAATCTCAACTGAGTACTCAACTGAGTGTGCTGAGATCTAAGTAACTCAGCATCTCCAGCTGGGACTTCCACACAGCTGGTGTTGCATTGTGAGTTATTTGATGATAATTGGACCATTGGTCTCCAGTTTCTCAGGCTGATTCTGGAACAGCTCGCCCAGGAGGGAATCTGGTGGAGTTGCTCTCTGTGGTGGGATCCCCTCCGGTCTTCAATGTAACATCCTGGTTGGTGGGGTGCAGCTCGGAGCTCCCCCTCATCATTGCAAGGTAGGGAGCTGTCTTTGCTCACCTGTCCCTCTGTAGGATTGCTAGTTGGCCTCGGTGAACGCAAAGGTGGGATTTTTACTAGGAAAAGCCACCTGTCTGGTTGCTTAAAGCAATGCTTCTCAGTGTTAAGAATGCTGTGTCAGACACCTGGAGCTCTTGTTAAAATGTAAATCACTGGGCCCTAAGCTTACCATCTTTAATTCAGTGGGTTTAGGGCAGGGTCTGAGAATTTGCATTGCTAATGAGTATCCAGGCAAGGCTCATTTTACTGGTCTGGGAACCACACTTTGAGAACCAGTTTCTAGTGAATTTGTTTTAAAGTAGTGGTACGTTCATGCTGTTCATGTCCCTCATTCCATTCCTGATATATTACTCTTACTGGAATCTGAGGCAAACTCAGTCTGAGGAACAAAGTAGTGATTTCTAAGAACTTACCACCAGATGGCACTAGAGCCCCATAAGCAATACTTCTTTGATAGTCAAAACTTGCCAGCCAAGTTTACAAAGCAGTGACTAAAGATCAGGCTCCTCTAAGCTCCTAGGACATGTCTATGCTCTAATTCATTCTTTTCACTTTTCACTAAAACCCCAGTAGGGTGGGAAACATTGAGATGCTCTGCCTTTAAATTTCTTTCCCTTCCCCCATCTCTTTCTTATATATTTCAAAATTAGTTGTCAGAAACCATGCTCACACACAGTGTATTGATGAGAGGTGCAGAAAGCTTGACTTTGTGCTCTGCTTTCCTTGACATGGTCCTCTGGGCAGGAGAGAAGTGAAATCCGTCAGTAGAATGAAAGACAGAAAGGGCTTCTGTAGTGGAGAAGGAGTTGCCACGTTAGCCAGCCTGCAGTCCTGTGCTTTCAATGTCAACATTATTAACTCTGGAATGATAGAGGCGAATTTAGGTTATTCTGGACAAAGCCCCTCATTAGAGTAGTCCTCACAACCTTCTTTTCTGATTCTTCCTCAAGTCCCTTAGTTCCTTCTGGAAGCCTCCAGCCCAGGTGAGACAGGCACCCTTCAGACTGGCCCCTCCAGGATTCACCCCCAACACAGCTAGTGACCCTCTGTCTGACTGTTTCTGCCTGGTTGTACACATTTATACATAGTGCTTGCTAATGCTGTTGATAGAAACTAGACATGCTCATAGTTGAAAATTTGGAAAATATAGAAAAACACTGAGAAGAAGATAAAAATCACATGATCTGTCTGCTCAGAGGTAACTTCTAGTTACATATTACATATTAAATAACTATTGGATCTGTATTCTGACTGCCTTTTCCCCAGCAGTTTCTGTATTCATATAGACATGAATATATTTACTGTAAACCTCTTATTGGGACCAAAAATAACATCCTATATTTGTAATGTCCTTTTCACCTCAGAGTAAAAATGAAAATTTCCCCATGTCATTGAACATTCTTTTAAAATATAGTTTTTAATGTGTGAATGGTAGTCCATGTCACGGTGTGTCACAGTTTATTTGACCCACTTATTGCGTTAAGAGCAGAACGAGGCAGTCGGTGAACGAGGCACACAGGTGTTAGAGAAGAGCTGGAGTGGCCTGGGTTTCAGCTGGAGATGCTGCAGGGGGGAGTATCTGTCACTGACATTTCATTTGACTATGCAAATGTCATCGAGAATACGACAGTCTCCTTCTGCTCTGTGCCTGGAGCCCCGGAGGCCCAGGGAAGGGGAAGGACAGGACACTCTTAAAGGGTCCTAATATTGACACCACACTTTTCCTGCTGTGATGGGAAAAAGGTACCCAATATTTGGGAACTCGAGCTTATGATCTGGGACCATGGAAGACTAGTTGGTCTTTGAGAGGCAGCGGCACTCTGGAAGGTTACTGCGGCTAACACTCAGTGTTTGCTGTGCCACAGTCCTGTGCCCACTGATGGAGCAGAAGAAGGATCCGGGATGGTCCAGGTGACAACACAGAGACTACAGAGGACAAGTCCACCTTTGGGAGGACACTTTCGCATCCAACTTTCTAATACAGTGATTCCTGGTAAAGGGGCAAATGGGGTGGGGGTGCAACACTTCCCATTTACATTTTTAGGGGCATTTCCAGGCCAGCAACATCCTGTGAGATCGTCAGGCATGGTACACTCTTAAAGTGATTTTATTTATTTTCCAGGGTTTGAAAATGACCTTATTAAAATTAAAGGTCTGGACAATAACAATAACATATTTTTTGCTAATAAAATCCCAACCATTTCATTTTATAGATGTGGAAACTGAGTGGATTAGCTTCTTGGAGCTGTCAAAACAAATGACCGCAAACTTGGTGGCTTGAAACAACAGAAATTTATTCTTTCACAGTCGGGAGGCCAGAGGTCCAAAACCAAGTTGTTGGCCGGGCCGCACTTCCTCCAGAGTCTCATGGGGAGAGTCCGTCTCCTGCCTCTGCCAGCATCTGGTGGCAGCCAGCATTCCTTAGCTGTGTCTATGTTTCTTCAACCCCTGCCTCCATGGTCACATTATCTCTGCCTCAGAACTCCCTCTGCCTCTCTCACGAGGATGCATATGATTGCATTCAGGGTCTGCCCCGATATTCCAGATAAACTCTTCTCAAGATTCTTAACCACATCTTATGCTGTATATAAGGTAATATTCCTGGATTCTGGGGATTAGGGCATTGACCTGACTTTTTGAGAGCCCAAAGGTTTGCCCAAAGATCATTCCAATAGTTGATGGCAGTGTCCAGGTGTGAACTCAGGTCTCTGATTTGCAGGTCAGTCCTCTTCTCTCTAGAGTTCCCTAGGCCAAGGCCATGGTAGCCTGGTTGTTCTGAATTAAACTCCATGGTGGCACCATATGCTATCAAGGATTGTAGTGACCATAACAAAGGTAGAAAGAGCTTTCAGATGCGATGAAAGTGGAGTAGTTCCTAAATCTTCAGTAACATACACATCTCACAGAGGATGAGAATTAGACATGATCACAATGTGGTGTTTAGTTGGTATAAACATGAAATCAGAAAGGAGGCTCAGGAGAACTCGAGTGGTTGTATAACAGTTGGTATATGGTCCAAAAGTCTTCTACTCTCCAGGCATAAAGATGCTGGGCTTGCTTGCAAAGAATCTTCTTGAGTGGGAGGAATCGTGTGGTATTTTTACTCTAATAGGGCAACTTAGAGAAAGTGGATGGTACCTAGGCTATTGGAGTCTGCTAGACAGGTGAATAAGTGCCAGCGGAGCCCTGCCTCTGTGAAGTCCATCATTGCTGCCCTCATCATGAATGAGAAGCTGCAGCCCGTGTGCAGGGAGACTCCTCCCACCACCATCTTCTATTGCTGATGTTGCCTCACATCATTGTCTGAAGAACAACCGGGGAAGACAGCCCTAACCTGGCCTTTTGAAATGGTGATGACCTCAAATTATGTAAATGTAGAACAATCTTTTTGAAAAGGACACGAATTTTGTTTGCATTTTAGAAATATGGTAGCATTTTATTAACACCCCATGTATGGGTTTTAGGAGGAAAGCTCTTGGGTAGGTAGAACCTGGATTTTAATTGAAACTAGTCTCACTTGGTTGGCAAGCTTCTGAATCTCCTTGGGTTTCTTTTTCTTAATCTCTAAAGGAGGCATTAGGGTACCCAATGACCCACCTCACAGGGCTGTTGGGAGCAGCTAATGAAATGGAAACTTTTGGTACAACATGAAACAGTGCAAACATAAGCAGGGCTTAAGCACAGAGTGTTTTTTCTCTATGGGGAGGTGGAATGAGGAAGCAGGTGGTTGGGCTTAAAGGAAATTCTAATAGAGAAACCGAAGTTAAATGCCAACATTCCTCAGCTGGGTTGGCTAAGTTTTATGGGTGTCAGCTGCTGTGTGCCTCCCTCACTCCCTGTGAAAGGTGGCCAACTTCTCTCTGTTCACAGAGCCAGCTACATTTTTCCTAGGGAACACCCAACATTTAATTAGACTTTCAGGAATTACCAGGGTGTCTGGAGTTTATATTTGAGTTGACAGTTGAGATAGTTTTGTCCGATGTGCCTGTGCTCTCTGCTTGCTGTGAGATGTGATACTGACTAAGGGTATCACCCTATGAACTGTGGGCATCTGCTTGCATTTGCCTTAGGAAAAAAGTGGTTTAACTGGGCTGGGGCTTCTCTTGAAGCTATATTTTGAACATGAGGGTCCCCCACATATTTAGTAGGTGTCTTGAGATTAATTCTCTGTTATCTTCTTGATGAGACCCTGTTATCTGCATGAGGAGGTAGAATAATGAAGGTCTCATGTTTTGTGTATTAAAACCTTTCCCACAGATGTCCCTGTACATATTTCAGCCAATCACCTTCTCAAGCTCTTACAGGACAGTGCCGATGACTTCACCGCCAGGTACCTCAAAGTCAGTGACTTCACTGTGATTGAGGATCTGAAGTCTTGCTATGAACACGTGTGGACCCTCTCCTGGTCCACCCAGGTTGGGGATTTGCCCAATTTCATCAGGGTATGTACAGTGTCCCTTTGGGTGGTATGGATTTTGTGTCCTGGGACAGAGTTGTAAAGAAAAATATCAGAATGAGATGAATGGAAACTGTCATGAATTATTGGTTTTGTTGGAATATTTAAGTAAAGGGGTCAGTGGTCTTTCTTTCTGGAAGTTTTCAAGACATAATTTGTATCTGATATTGCTGATAAAGCAATTTGAACCTAACATCTCCTTCCCTAACTCGGTGTAGGTAGAGACCTTATTGGTCAGTGTCCACCATACAGTAATTCTACATCCATTATTGGGTAATTTAAGCAGATGTGATTGACTTAGACTGTCAGGGAGGCAGATGGCATAGCAGAAGGAAGTTTAGAAAAGGATTTGCTGTCTTTGGGTAATGACAAAACCAGATGCGCTTGCATATTTAGGGTTTTAAAAAATAATCTAATGCTCATCTAGCTTTTGGTTATTATAAAATGAAACCTAAGATGGAATTTGATCCCAGTTATACGCTATCGTGAGTCATCTGGTTTTCAAATAAAATACTTCGGTGGAGATGAAGGACCAGAGTCATCTCATAGCACTTGTTTCTTTACATTTTATTGTAATGTCTTAGATTGCAAACATAAGATAGAAAAGCACATACAAACAAAAACATCTCAAGACTTAAAAGAAATGATTAATTTTTTATGTCTTTTTATGCAACTACTGCAAATAACTATTCCTCTAATTTACTGGGCCTTTCATTAGCCATTACTTACATTAGGTTTCTAGTTTTCAGTTCCCTGCCACTCCATTTTTACTTTCTAGCTATCTTACTATTTTTAAGTGAAAAAAAAAAAAAACAAAACCCTTTATTATTTGTTTTCATCAGGATTAGACTGCTATTCCATGAGTGAATTGACCAGAAATGTCCTTGTCTCAGGTCTCTGATGCAAGCCTAACTGGAGTGAATCCCGCTGCAACCACTCATGTTGTATATGACGGTGGAGTCTTCCTTGCACCCATATTTGGAGACATGTTGGTTACTGCCAACCAGCACACTCAGGTGAGAGTGGATAGGCCAGCTCAGGTGCTAGGACTAGTCTCAGTCCCTCAAGTCCATCTCAGCCCCTCCCTGATTTGTAATGTGGGCAATCCCAACGATCAGTTTTCCAACACATAACACAGGCAATTATGGCTTTCCTCTTTCTACTTCCACAGGATATGTAAAGTACTCTACAAACATTAAGTGCGTTGTAAAAACAACATCCTATTATTATAATTATTGATGCTATTATTATGGTATAAAAATAGAGAACCTCTGTAACTACATATGACTTATACCTCCACACAGTGGCATTGAAAAGTAAATTAGCTAACTCAACTCCTTTTCTCTTTAAAATGTCTTTTTCTATTTTCCATCTGCTCATAATTCTCTTATAAGTCATCTGCTTTTAAGAAAAATTTAAAATACAAAACTATAAAGAATAATATACCAACACCAGAGTATGTAAACTGAGGATTAATTATTATCAACATGCTGATATATTTAATATCTTTTGTCTTTATGAATAAAACAATATAGAAAAAAATCAGTGTTCTTTATTGATTATGCTTTCATGCTATGCTGATACCCATTTCCTCCATAAGCAAACACTGTTATAAATATAGTGTGTACACTTTTTAAAATTATTTTTATTATTATTATTTTTTAAATTCTTGCATGGTTTTCTTTTTTCTTTTTTTTAGATTTTATTTATTTATTTATTTATTTATTTAGAGAGGGAAGGGAGGGAGAAAGAGAGAGAGAGAGAAACAGCAACATGTGGTTGCTGGGGGACATGGCCTGTAACCTAGGCATGTGCCCTGACTGGGAATCGAACCTGTGATGCTTGGTTCGCAGCCCGAGCTCAATCCACTGAGCTACACCAGCCAGGGCAATATAGTGTGTACACTTTTAATCCATATTCTATATGTAGAGAGTCCATTGAACATATCTTTTTCACCTTCCTCATTTCCAAGTGCTATAGAGTTTTATTAGACTAACACTGGTTCCAAGAAGAAAGAAAGACCTATGAAAATGAACTCTTGAACGATGTGGGGGTTAGGGACACTAACCCCCTCACAGCAAAAAATCTTTGGATAAATTTTGACTGCCCATATTCTGTATGTTATATGTACTATATACCATATACAATAGAGTAAGTTAGAGGAAAGAATATTATTAAGAAAATCATAAGGAAGAAAAAAAACTTACAGTGTTTGTAAAAAATAATCTGTGCATAAGTGGACCTATGCAGTTCAAACCATGTTGATCACGGGGCAACTAGTCTCTTTTGGGGGCCTGACCATTCTAGGACAAAAAGACCCCAAAGAAAGGGTCTAATACTCTAATCTTCAGTTACATACCCACGTAGGAATGGTGGGAGGAAGGTGCCTACTCCATTGGTATTTACCAGCAAGAAAGGGCTTTTCACAGGAAATAGCTACCTAGTTGAAAATACAGAGTGATAAAAATTCCTTGTGCAGTTTGAATTTTATTAAATTTAGCTTTATATGACAGAGAGGAACATTTAATTGTAGAAACGCAAGGTTTTAGCATGCCCACCATCAGCCTATGAAAGTGTGATAAATTTTGAGCCATTCATTACAATGTAGGATTTATTACTGGGAAGTAGAAAAAAGAAACTAAATGAATTACTAACACATTTTAATTTGGACAAATTTCACAAGTACCTTATGAATACTCTTGAGTACATGAAATGCATACATTTGGGTTTAATTCTTTTTCCTCTTTTCAGGTGGTTGTGCGAGTGAATGACATACCGGCTCATTGCTCAGGTTCCTGCTCTTTCCAGTACCTTGAAGGGTCAACTCCCCGGGTCCACTCTGTGTGGTATTCCCTTGGTATGATTTGCAACTTGGAGTTGAGATTGTTGTGATCGTTAGACTAGAGTGATTTTTTAGAGGCCCTGTACATGGTGATGAGTGGATAGAAGGTGCCTCATTTTAGAGAGTGGATGTTTAGTGATGCAGCGGGAAGGGTATTTTTTTGCCAATATAACTGATATGGTCACAATTGGAAATGGAGACAAGTAGATTTTTGATGACTTAAAATATTTTCTTTTCTCTGTCCCTTGTTCCGAAATATTATTTACTTTGATTCCTCTGCCCCTATTTTGCTTTATCTGTCATTACTAGTTTGAGACAATTTAGGAGGGGGGCTGTATGCTACAGATAAATGCCAATGTCCAATGTTTGAGTCCACATTCAGCTCCTTGAATTCTGTGAGGGGAAGGCGAGAGGAAGTGAACATCTGGTGTTAAAGAGAGTTCTCTGACATGGAGTGACATCACTGAGAGATGATTTTGTTCTTCTAATTTCTTTCCCCCTTTAAGACGGTGACACGGCCCTACTCGTTTATATTGCTGGAACTAGTTTCTCGGGTGACTCCCACGCCTTGCAGATTACAGTGAACGAAACAAGTTGCAAAGTTATTTTCTCAAATCAAACGCATGTGGTCTGTCAGATAGACCTGCTGCCTGTTGGAGTGCATCAGATCTCAATGTTGGTGAGACCCTCTGGTCGTGCCATCAATGCCAGTGGGGAAGGCCTCTTCCTGAACGTGGAACCCAGACTGGATGCTGTGGAGCCTGCCATAGCTGCAGAGATTGGTAATACGGGGAGGACCCCAGATTGACTCTGAATTTCTGTAGGTAGCATTCTTGCTGATATGCAGGAATCTAGACTTGCCATGTAATAAATTCTGTATCCACTGTGATTCACAGCTTTTTGTTTTCTGTCATCATCATTTCTTCTAATGAGCAACAGACCTTTGAGCCCTTAGATGAACTCACTTGCTACATAGTTTGGCTGATGGTATTAGGCATAATTGGGTCAGTCACTGAGTCACAGGGACAATTTGGTTTAGTGGAAAGAACACTAGATTGGGTGTCAGGACTTATGTGCCTGGGTTTTCGTGATGCTAAAGTCAGATGTGTGACCTTAGAAATGTTGGTTACTTTTCAGAGACTTTAGTTTCCTAATAATGATGACGGTAGGCATAATGTCACTTACGGAGTATCTCTTCTAGGTAGTCTCACACTCTAAATGCTTATAGCTGCCTGGAAGATGGAGTTACTATACACATTGGTCTGATGAGATAATGGTGTTTCCGAGAGAACAGTGACTTGCCCCAGGCATTCCAATGGAAAGAGGTGGACTTACAAACTGGAATTGTTAGATGCCAAGGCTCCTGCTGCTTCTGCATGCCATGCTCTCCTAGTTATACTGTGGGCCTAATGATGCTTAACTTGTAGACCTTCTAGTTTTGTATAAAATTAAAATGAATCAACAGGTGGGAAAGTCCCTCGAAAAGTACATACATATGCACATTCGATGTGAAGGTCTTGCCCACTAGAATCCTTGCACGCAGTGGGTGTTCACAGATGTTTGCAAACTGACACACACTTGGTTACTTGTCTGGCATGTAAAGCCAGCTACCATTTGAGTAGTGGGGTATAGAGAGAGGAGTGGGGTACCAGGAGGGCAGTGGGTCTTGTTGGTGTCAGCCGCATGGTTTGGATCTTGGTGTCATGAAAACCAAGAACCCCTTTGTACTTTCTGGGTCATGTACGAGGGACTTGAGCCATTGAAAACAATCCAGCCAGATTGCAAGGATCTGAGAAATAAAATATATATATTTTATATTATATGTAATTATATATATTTTTACATATATATGTTATATATGTATATTATTTGTGGAAACTTAAACTCCTTCCTTATTGCTGTGGAGTTTATTCTGTTGGACAAAGACCTGTGGCTGAAAATATTTTTTGTAGTGGTGTTTCCTGGCCTTAAATACATTGTTCAAAGGAATGGCTTGTTTCTGACTTGACTTTGCCTGGGAGAGTGAATTATGAGGCCAACCCTACCTCATCTCTGCACATGAAATAGAGCAAGCTTTCTCTTATTTCTCAGTGATTTAGGGAAAGAACCATATGGTATGTGGTCCTCACAGTGAAAGATCATATTCTACATTAACCCAATAATTATTAGTTTGAATTTAGGGCATGTACTAGCCTTCCCAGTAGATTTATAAGGGGCTTGGATCTTATAAAGTTACCTTTGAAGTTCAGGCCACACAAACCTTCTTTAAGTCCCCCTGCCCACTAGGTTGCAGACACCTCGATAGCAGACAGGTGACTGGGTGATCTTTGTTTTCCCTAGACAGCATGCCTTGCACAGGCAGGGTAGCTAACTGTCCTGGTTTTCCTGAAACTGAGGGGTTTCCCAGGATGAAAGAATTCCAGTTTTAAAACTGAGTCATGGAACTCTCAATGCTAAAATCCAGAAAGTCCTGTGCAAACAAGGTGGTCCCTCATCCTGTCACCTAATCAAGGCATGCTGTAACAACAATACGGAGTGAAGTGGTTTGTCTGGGAGGTGGTACATCATCTGTCTGTATTTTGGCAGAAGGTGGAAAACTCAGAGAAGGAATAATGTTGAGTAGGCATAAATGAACTTTTAGTAAAGACGAGGGGAGAAGGGAGGAAGAGAGGAAGAGGTTCCACTTGTTACTGTCCTTATGGCTGGATTTAAACTTTCCCTCCACTCTGCTACCTATGTTGTATCAACCAGACTCACTCACTCACTCACTCACTCACTCACTCACTCACTCACTCAACACCAATGGAGCCACCCTGTGGCAGGTGCTAACGATCTTGCTACTCAAAGTATGGTTCTGGACTAGCAGTATCCACGTCATCTGGGAGTATGTTAGGAATGCAGAGTCTTGGACCCCATCCCAGATGTTCTAATCAATCTGCATTTTAACATGAATCCTAAAGCAATTTCTATGAATAGTGCAGTTTAAGCAACATTGCATTAGAGGATTTAAAGAGAACCAGGCTGAGTCCTACCAGAAAGGAATTTACAGAATAATCTAGTATGTAATGAATACATATAATAATGTGACAATATTCTAAATCACTACTTTCACATATGCAGAAGTACCCTCAAAAGGGTTTTAAAGGAAAATCTTGGCTTTGGAATACACGCTTCCTTGGCCCATTTCTTGCTGAGATAGAGTTGCTTGTCTTTAGTTACGGGAACTTGCACTTGCACCTGCACTTTCAAATGGGAATGGCACAGTGTCACCCCGTCTGCAACTTTCAATTATTAACATCAACAGTAATAATAACAATGATTTATTTAGCCCTTATCATGTACCAGAGACTGTTAATGCTGGGCATACAGTAAATTAAAGTGAAGTTCCTGCTGTCATGGAGGTGGTGGTTAATTGTGTCAGAAAAATCAAGCAGGGGAAGAACCACTGAAGGAGTGGTGGCTGTGATGGGAAGACCATTGGCCCTGGAGCATTGATGTGGATGGCTCTGGAGAATGGAGGCATGGATAGCAGGAAGGGATAAGTACTGGGGAACTTTGGAGAAGAGAGTTGTAGGCAGAGGAATCACCAAATGATGAAGTCTTCAGTCAGAATGAGTTTGGCTTGTTCCAAGAATACCATGGAGGTCACAAATGGCCATTTGTATATCTTCTGTGGAGAAATGCCTATCCAAATCCTTTGCACATTTTAAAAATTGGGTTATTTGTCCTTTTATTGTTAAGTTGTAAGAGTTCTTTATATAGATTAATTGAGTCTCTTATTAGATACATGATTTGCAAATGTTTTCTCCCATTTGTGGGTGGTTATTTTATATTCTTGATAGTCATTGAAGCGCAAAAGTTTTTTTAAAATTATTTTTAAAATTTTATTGTTGTTCAAGCATAGTTGTTTGCACTTCCTCCGCCCCCAACTCCCTCCCACCCGAGCCATCCCCACCTCCCTCCCCTGATTCCACCCCACCATTGGTTTTGTCCACGTGTCCTTTACAGTAGTTCCTGAAAACCCTTCTCCCCTCTGTCCCCTCCCCACTCCCCTCTGGCTATTGTTAGATTGTTCTTATTTTCAATGACTCTGGTTATGTTTTGTTTGCTTTTTTATTTTGTTGATTATGTTCCAGTTAAAGGTGAGATCATATGGTATTTGTCTCTCACCACTTGGCTTATTTCACTTATCATAATGCTCTCCAGTTCTGTCCATGCTGGCGTAAATGGTATAAGCTCCTTGTTTCTCTCTGCTGCGTAGTATTCCATCATGTAAATGTACCATAGTTTTTTGATCCATTCATTTACTAATGGACACTTAGGTTCCTTCCTACACTTGGCTATTGTAAACTGTGAAGCCCAAATTTTTTGACCAAGTCTGGTTTATCTGTTTTATTGCTGTTATTGTTTATGCTTAGGTGTCATATTTAAGAAACAATTGCCTAATCCAATGTTACTAAGACTTGTGCATATGATTTTTTTCCCTAAGAGTTTTGCAGTTTTAGCTTTTGTGTTGAGGTATCTGATTCATTTTGAGTTAACTTTTGTATATGATGTGAGGTAGGGGTTTTATTAGTTTTCTGGGGCTGCTTATCCATGCACCCCAAACTGTATCATTTAAACAGCAGAAATTCCTATCCCACAGATCTGGAGGCTAGAAGTTAAGAATCTCAAGATATTGGCAGAGTTGACTCCTCATGAACCAAGCTCTGAGGAAGAATCTGTTTCATGCTTCTGGTGATTCACTGCCACTCTTTGGCATTCCTTGGCTATAAAAGCATCACCTGGTCTCTGCCTTGTCTCTTGTTATGGACTTTGTTTTGAGGTCTACTTTGTCTGCTAAAAGTATTGCTACCCCAACTTTTTTTCATGCCCATTTGCTTGGAATATTTCCCCCATCTCTTTACTTTCAGCCTGTGTACCTCTTTTGTTCTGAGGTGGGTCTCTTGTAGACAGCATATATGTGGGTCATGTTTTCTTATCCATTTAACTACCCTGTGCCATTTGATTGAAGCATTTAAGCCATTTGCATTTAAGGTTATTATTATAGGTATTTATTCTTTGGCATTTTTTCCCTTTGTGCCTATGTTCCTCTTGCTCTCTTTTTCTTAATCTTCTTAAAGCAGTCCCTTTAGCATCTCTCACAATGCTGGTTTGATGGAGATACACTCTTTTAGCCATTTTTTTTTTGGTCTGGGATGCTCCTTATTTTGCCTTCCATTTTAAATGAGAGTCTTGCTGGATAGAGTAGTCTGGATTGCAGTTCTTTGCTTTTCATTACTTGGAATATTTCATGCCATTCCCTTTTGGCTTGTAGTGTTCCTGTTGAGAAATCAGTTGATAGCCTTATCAGAGCTCCATTATATGTTACTAGTTATTTCTCCCTTGCTGCTTTTAAGATTCTCTCTTTGTCTTTAGATTTTGCCATTTTAATTATGATGTGTCATAGAGTGGGTCTCTTTGGGTTCATCTTGATTGGGATCATTTGTGCTTCCTGAACTTGTGTGACTTTTTCCTCCCCAAGTTAGGGAAGTTTCCTGTCATTATTTTTTCAAACAGGTTTTCTCTCCCTTTCTTCTCCTTCTGTAATCTCTATAATGCAACTATTGTTATGGTTCATGTTGCCTTGCAGTTCCCTCAAACTATCTTCTTTCTTTTTGGGTCTTTTTGTTTTGTTTTGTTGCTCGAACTGGGTTTTTTTTCTACTTTGTCTTCCAACTCACTGATTTGATCCCCTGCTACATCTAGTCTCCTTTTAATTTCTTCTAGTGTATTCATCATTTCAGATATTTTATTCTTCATTTCTTCCTGGTTCTTATTCATAGTTTCTATGTCCTTTCTCATGATGATGTAGTTCCCATTAAGTTCATTTAGCATCCTTGCAACCATCACTTTGCCCCCTATTTCTGATAAATTGGTTGCCTCAACTTCAGTTAGCACTCTTTCTGGGGATTCCTCCTTGTTTTTCAGTTGGGGGTTGTTTCTTTGTCTCCTCATGTTAGGTGGCTCTTTTTGTTTGTTTCTGTTTATTAGATCAATCTATTTTGACACCCTCTCTTTGTGGAGTGACCTTCTGTGGTAGGAGTCCCCTGGGGCTCAGTGGTACAGTCTCCTTGATCTCCTGAGCTAGATACTCTGGGGTTACCCTTTATGCATTTTATGTGGGCTCTCTGTTGTATGTGGATTTTGGTTGTTGTTGGTGTGTTTATTGATGGGTTCTCCCCTCTGACTGCCTAACTGAGAGTTACAACCCCCACCACATCTTGTATACTATTGTATAAGAGTTGCCTGAAGAAAACAAAACAACCCAGCAAATAACACTCAAACCAGTAAAAGTACCCCCAACCACTATCACAATATTAACAACGAATGTGCTAAGATTAATAAAGGTGGAAAGTGAATAAAAATAATATACAAAAAGAAAAAAGGAATATGAACTGACTAACAGAAAGAAAAATGATTTTGAGAGGGTAAGGGTAGGAGAAATAATAAGGATTAGAAACAAGGTGAAAAAAGGAGAAAATAAAATTTACAGCATAAATAAAATAGGGAAGGAATAGGGCAAACTGGAGTAAGAAAAAGGAAGAGTACAGTATGAGGTTTGGAGAAAAAATAGGAACCAAATTGAAGAAAAACAATCACTGCTGCGACATCCATGACAAAGGAGCAAAGAATAATAAAAGTGGAAAGAAAATAATAATATTATAAGAAAGAAAAAAGAGAGAAAAGAAAAAAAGATTGTGAGATAGCTAAAGGATAGCTAACTGATTTTGAGAGGATGGAGAGAAGAGAAATAGTGAGTGTAAGGGTTAGACACCTGGCTAAGAAAAGGAGAAAATAAAATTTAAAACAAAAATGAGACAGGGCAGGAGGAAGGTGAAATGGAGTAGGACAGGGGAACAGTAAAATATGAGATTTAAAATAAAAAATATAGTGAACAACTAGGGATGCAATGGAAGAAGTATAACAACAACCTCAATATCAATGACAACTGAGCAATTATTAATAAATATTGGACAATAATAAGGATATTATTAGAAAGGGGGAAAATATGAGATGACTATTGGAAAGAAAGATGGTTTTGAGAGGATGGAGGGAGGAGAAATAGTCAGTGAGGAGTAGAAACAAGGTGTAGAAAGGGGAAAAATAAAATTTAAAACGCATAATAAAGAGAAGGATAAAGGCACAATGGAGTAAGGGAAGGGAAGAGTAAAATATGTGATTGGAATTAAAACTAAAATAAAACTAAAATAAAAAAGTAATAAAATAATATATAAAGAAAATAAAAATAAAAAGTAGTGAAAAAGTAGGAACAAAATTGAAATAAATAATGTTTAAAAGCTACGCAGGAGAAAAATAGCACAAATAATAAAAAAGAACAAGGTGGAATTCACCTCAGCAGTGTCAAATGTTTGTTGGCCCACTATCTTCTCCTTCAGGGTCCATCCCTGATGGCAGCTGGTGTCCCAGTCTAGCTTTAGGGCAGCCTGTTTGAGGTTACAAGTGGTCCACAGTCTGTAGCTGTCTCCTCCAGGCTTGGCTGGCCCTCACTCCTCTGCCCTGCTGGCTTTTTATTAGCACAAGGTCCACAGGTGGTTCATCTAACACCCAACAAGCACTACATATACCACCTCCACCTGCCTCTGGAGGGGGCCTCTGGTGCGATCAGAGGGTGGGATCCCCGGATCACCCTCCAGGAGGCACTGCTCAGCCTTCAAGGAAGGTGGTGGGTGTGTTCCCCTGCCCCTGCACCATACATCTTGGTCTGTCTCAGATTATTTCTGATGATCCAGCTGTCTGTTTCATGTGAGGGGCCAATCTGTGTAAAAAGGTCACCTCTTTCCTGCTTGGTGCTGATGGCAGCTCTGTGTGAGAGCCAAGGCTGGGCAGGGTCCTGAATACCTCTCACTGTGCCAGTTTCTAATCTCTCTGCTCTGCTGTTTTCAGTGGAATAGGACCCAAGGAGGAGCCAGCACAGCATCTGATAAAAGTTCATGAGGGCTCCTTTGGAGATTCTCTCTCTTTCTCCTGCATATATGTACCTGGCAGGTGGTTCTTGAGCCTGGCCTTACTATTCTGCAGTTTGTAGTCCTGGAGGTAGAGAAAGAGCATGGCTTCCCCTTCCCAAAGGTTTGTACTCCACGGCTGGTGTGGCCTTGCCTGGCTGTGAAGAATCTCAGGCTCCCTGCTCTAGCCCTTCACGTTCCTAGATCACTGCTCTTGCAGAAGACTCAAACCCAAATCCTCCTTTCTGCGTACAGCACGCCCCCTCCTGCCCATGCACCCCCTACTCACCAGCCATGCTGGGTGTGGCCCTGCAATCCTTTCACTGCAATCCCTTCGCTGTACAGCTTTCTACTCTTCCTAGCCAGCTGACTTCAGTGGGTACAAACTGTGTTTTGAGTCTGGCCCCTGTTGGCAGGGTGACTGTGTGCAGGTGGGTTCCCTGCTCAGTTACATCTCTGCTCCCATCTTTAAAAAAAGTGTCTATGTGGCACCCCCGCTGCAGCTGTGAGCCACTGTCCAGCTCTTAGTGCGCTCCACTTCCCCAAAAGGCAAAATGTCTTTCTTGGTCAGGGCTGGCCACAGCCTGCCTGGTGCCTCTGACAGTTTTAGGTGATAGGGTTTCGCTCTTGAGCTCTCCCCATTGGCGCTGCAGCTTTGGACATGCTGCTCACTGTGTGTGTGCAGCCTGAATCTCCCAGGCTCCGTATATCCTCCCAAGTCTCTCCGGATTAGGGTTGGGAGTTCCCTGTGCAGGAACCGGGCTCCCCACTCTGCGAGGGGCAGGAGCTACTAAGCTGCGTTTTTCTCTCCTCTGTTCTCTCCTTTGCTCCAGGCACCTCATGCAGGTATTTCCCCTTCGATTTCTAAATCATTCACTTGGACAGTGCAAAGCTTCCTCTGTACTCCTTGGTTTCAACAATTCCTATCAGCTAAGATTCCACTGATTGTTCAGGTCACTGGTTGGGAGATCAGCTGAAAATCTGTGTTGGGGGCACAAGCAAGTGGGCTCAGCTTCCACCTACTTGGCTGCCATCTTCTCTCCATGACCCAGTACAGGAGGCTGTTTTTTAAAGATGAGCAATGTCAGAACCAGTGAACTCAGGGACAATACTACAAAGGATCTACTTTAATTGACAGAGCAAGCTATGTTGCTGACTCTGGGCCCACTGCTCTTTCTACTTTGATTCTCCTTTTTACAATACTTCATATTTCTGGAATAAAATAAGTTTTATAGGATTGTCAGGGTTGACATTTAAAAATGTTGGGCAGGAAGGGTTGTCCAGAGATCTCTGACTTGTGGTAGTGTTGTATCTCTATGTTTTATTTGTAAATAACTCCAAGGTACACTACTACTTCTCTCTGCCCTCTAGTTACCACTTCTACTTCTCTCTACAGCGGTTTATATATTTCACTTCACTCTTTCTCTGCAGTTTGAGCATGCCTTGTATTTTGATTAAGGAACTTCAAATTTTAATTGCATTTTATCTCTCTTGTGGATAATTAATTTTTGTCTGCCTGCATGGTTGTATATCCCATCTGAAAATGCTTTTTTTTGTTTCTGTTAAAGGAGGGCTCTGGGCCACCATCCGAGGTTCTGGTTTGGAAGACGTTAGCCTGGTGTTATTTGGATCTCAGTCTTGTGCCATCAATGTCACCACAAGCAACTCACAAAGAATTCAATGCCGAGTTCCACCCAGAGTGAGTGGAGTCCTTTGGCATCCCTTCTGTCTGCGTGGGTGACTATTACCATGTAGTGTAAGGTTGTCAGTGAATCATTTCTGAGAATTAAATTAATTGACATGACCTTTTCATCATGAGAGAATGCTCATATTGTTTATATTGCCAGTTCTGCTATGAAGTGGGAAGCTGACTCCTACCCATGGGGCTTGTAATTAACATCACATAACTTTTTTTAAAAGAAGACAAAGAAGGAAGTCCCAGGCCATATGCTCAATGAATATTAGTGCCACATAATAAATAAGTTTAGTGACTATTCTGAGTGTTGGTGTGTAACTTACATATCTTTCAATCTCACTTCTATCTTAAGCAAACAACAAGTAATTTAGTTTTCACCAGCAATTTTGTTTTCTGGGATGGATGTGAATGGTGGAACCTAGACACTAACTTAGACACTTCTGGAATATTTTGTTCCTATAGAATAGTTTCTTGGTTATTTCCTACTGTTTCCTTTGCCCCTTAAAAACAAGTCCCTCCCTTCGCTATTTTTCTTCTTCTTTAGTCAGTACTCTCTCATAGCCTGTTAAGAGATTTGAGTCCAGGCCCTTCCCTGGCTCTCTTAGTGAGTGAGAGCCATGCTCCTAGCTGAGACTGCGCTCTGTGGTCACAGCTGACATCAGTGTCATCGGCATTCCCAGTATGTCTGTGACCCCCACAGATGGTTGTTTACTGAACAAATAAAGTTCTCTGGAGGAGAGGGTTCAGAATAATCTTTGATCACTGGTGCCACATTTTTATCTTATCCAGTTACTCAAATATTATGAAATGTTAGCTTTTGCATATAAACTGCATGCAATTCCAATAGATGGTTGTATTGTAATTTGTATAACTATTTGCTATTAGTGGACATTAAGATAATATCAGAAGTTTCCTATTTTAAACAACAGAGCTTTCATCATCCCAATCACTATAATTTTGGTCATATTTACTTTTCTCAGGATACGTAGTATCCAGTTGTCTGAAATTCCTTTTAAATTTATACTCTTACTATCACTGTACAAGTGTCTGATTTCTGGTGCTTTGGCCAACACTGGATATCATCACTTTAATAGATATTTACATTTTAATGAGTAAATTTTGTGTTGTTTGGATTTCCTTTACTCAAGAGAATAAACACTAAAAACCAAATTTTTAATTTTGATCAAAGCAATATATGCAAAGTTTAAAGGGAAAATAGTAAAATAACCATACTCTCCTATCCCCCTCCCCTTCTTCAGGTCCCCTTCTCTGAAATAACCACTTTTAATTCTTTTGAATATAGTTATAAAAACATTTCTTAAATCAATAAATTATGCTTACATTATTGTAACTATTTAAATGATGCTGGCAGAATTGGTGAAAAAAATATATATACATGTATATATGTATTTGCAGTTTTTTTCGTAGAGCTTTTTAAAACATGTCTTCCTTATAATAAAAATCCTCTAAAGAAAAACACTGCATCTGATTAGTTACTTTTTCTTGAAGTTCCCTCTTACTTGATTAAATCAAACTTGATATTGTTTAGATTTATTCTATAGATTTTATCCTAGCACTTTCCTTGATTGAACTCCTTGAGTAGAGTCATTTCTTAGAGTACATATTAGAATGTCTTTCTTTTTTGGATATTGTTTATTCTATGAGATCATAGCCTTAAGAAACACCCTAAAAAAGAATGTGTCAGAGGGAAGTCTTCCAAGTGCTTACATGTCTCAAAGTGTTCTTATACCTGATGGATAGTTTAGCTAGGTACGGAGTTTATTTGAAATTGCATTTTCTTGCAGAATTAACTGGTGTGTTCATTGAAAATAATTCTTGTTTACTCTTTAATCAGTTTGATGCTGCACTTGCCTATTATAAGCATTTGTCACAGTGTGTGTTTGTGTGTGAGAGAGAATTTATATTTGAAAGTAGCAAATATACTTTCTAAAAACAATTTTCGTGAAATTAACCTTTTAAACTAATTGTATATGAAGTTCTCTCAGGCCATTCTTATTTACAGAGGTTTGACTTAAAATATTGGTTTTCCAGGGAAAAGGCGGACCCATTGTGAGTGTGACCGTGATCAGTGGGGACCGCTCCACAGCTCTCTCTGTGCTATTTACGTACGTCTCCTCTTTAAATCCAGAGATCACGTCTCTGAGCAGAAACAGGAGCAGCATAGCAGGTAAAATACATGATATAAAAGAACCATTTTATTTGTAGATCATTGATTCCATAAAAAGGAAAACAATGGCTTATACATTTTATTGAGCTTTATTTAGTGTTATATTTTGGATGAAAGTTATTTTTCTGAAAACTGGGAGATTGGTATTCTCATTTTCGCCATTATTGAATAAATCTTATATTTATTTTCATTCTGTAAAACTGGGACTATTTCTACCATGAAAGTGACATGGGAGGTTAAAGGTAATAATTCAACAAACATTTATTAAGCACCTAGTATGTGTCAATAGCACAAGCATATAATAGACTTGAATTCCTGTCCCTAATTTACACAATTATTAGCCTCAGTTGACAGGTAAGCAAGGAATAGAAAGAATAAATAATTTGTCTAAGATGTTACCCTAAGTAAGTAGCAGAGCTGGGATTTGAACCAAGCTGCCTGGTTGCAGATTCTAAGCAGTTAGTCACTCATAATTTACTATAAAATACTATTTCTATAAAGTACTATAAAATAGAATCACATTCTATTATAGCAGTTTTTTGATATGATTAGAAAATAGGGTATTCTGATTAACCAAGAATTCTTGTTCCTGGAGACATACCATATATAAAAAGAACAAATTCTTTAGCATACCACTGCATGAAACAATTTAATGTTTCTTCGATAATTCAGGTGATATGACAGGATAAAAATAAAACAATTTATTATCATTGTCAGACCATATAGATTTGGAAAAGTACAGGTAACCCATCTTCCCAATTAATTGAATGCCAGATAACAGAGGGTTCATGGCAGCCATATGTGTTTATTATAAAAGACCATCAAATCCCCCTCCCTCCAAAAAACCCTGGGAATCCATTTTTCTGGTACTATTTTCATTTTCCATTTCTCTGGAGTACATAAATAAGGGGAAGTGTCCTTTAGCTTCTCAATATTATTCATCTCAGATAGTGCAGAAGAAGAATTTGCTGCCTCAGGCAACCGAAGTGTGTAACATTCCTTAGTGGTCTAGATTCTTCCCAACGAAGTAGGAAAGGGAGGGGGGAGCTTTGTGTTCTATTCAGATTTCAGTGATTTTGGCTTTTAATAAAATTTCTTACCTATAATGAAAAGAATAAATACATTGTATCAGTGCCTCAAAGGCATCTAGGATTAGCTCGACAATTGACCAAGAGTCCAAGGAGTTCATGGTATTGATATATACAACATGATGCATTCTGTGCAGAATTTACACTTGCATTTAAATCTTTCTACAGGCAGAATAAAGGACATGTTATAAAATCCACTGAGTGGTAGTCTATTGGGAAAATCTCTTTGAAAGCTGGAGTGTGATACATCTCCATCCAAGAGGGGATTATGTTGAATGGGACAAGAAAGCCAACGTGAATCAAACAAAGAGGAGGGATGGGGAGGGCGGGGAATTCGATGTGCAGAATCACTACAGTGTTTTTTGTCTGAGTCATTTAGCACTAGATATTAATGAATCCCAGCTCAGCCATTCCTTGGGCAAGATAGTTACCTTCCTTTATCTTTAGTTCCTTTAATTGTTAGGTGGGAATAATTCTTTTGAGGTTATTGTGAAAGTTGGAGATAAAGTAGCTAAAGGTACCTAGTCCAGGAGCTAACAGGGAGTAAGCACTCAATAAATGCTTTGCTGAGGTGATAGCCACTGTTCTCCAGGTGCTGTGTTATAGTCACGAGCCAAAGAGGGCCTCCGTGCATTGGCCCAATGCTGTTTACTTTTCCATGGCAGGCTGGGAGTCTGCTGTGAAAACTCAAATGTCTGTGTGAAACTCAAATTTTCATACTTAATTATTTTAAATATAGCCCCTCAAAGTAATTTTTTTGGCATTTTAGTGACTGCCTGCTTTGCATTCCATGTAAAACTGCACCCAATATCTGTCAGACATAGATAACATAAACCTGGGGCTGTGAAAAACTCTAAACCCTTGATGCCCTTAGGAGCTCTTGTATCCAAAGACTGCCCACCCTACCCATCGCATTGCTAAGTGACATCATCTAGACACATACACCCCTTTCTGACTATTCTCCCCCCAGGAGTTTCCTTGCCTTCCTTGCCTTCTGGGTGGTGGTCCCTTATGTTGCCACTGTAAGATTCTGCATCTGTGTGAACCTGTAAAAGCATCACTCATACAAAGCTCAGTGTTTTTGTGCTCTGTCATCTTGAGGTCATATCTTTTTTCTTTCTCAACCCTGAAATTCCTTGAACTCACCATTCTGAGGCTTCAGACTTCACAGTGGAAACAAGGTTGGGAAGACACGAAGGAAGAAAGAGGACGTGGATGAAGTTAATTGAGGGCTTTCCAATACTGTGCTACACCGAAGGCTGTCCTAGGCTATCTACTGTATTTTTCAGAACATAGGACTCACGTAGGTGTTAGAGGGGGAAAATAGGAAAAAAAAATTTGAAGCAAAAATGTGGTAAAATATTTAATAACATAAATAACATAATATTTCACCAATGCAAATGTAAACAACAGCAGCATTAACAACCATTATTCCTTGGAAATTTGGAGGGGGAGGAAGTATGTCTTATTGTCTGAAAAATACAGTAACTTAATCCATACAACAGACCACACAGGATGCGCTGTTACCATGTTACTGATGAAACATCCAAGGTTTTGAGAACCTAAAGTGAGTCTCACAGGTAATTAAATGGGAGAGCAAGGCTTTAATTACATTCAATTTTTAGATTCAATTTTTTCAACACGCCACGGACCCTCCTCCTTGATATTTATCTCTTAAGTAGCCTCTCCTCCTCCTCATCTAATTGGCTATGGTGTTTTACAGATGCCAGCTCTGTAGCAGTTCTCAAACATTAGCAGCTAAAGGAGTTTTAGATGCCTATGTATTCATGTTCACTCCTGCCATTGCACACTTGATTTCTAGCCTTTTAACGATGCCAGTTGTCTGCAGAATGGATTTCCCTTCCCTATCCCTTCAATTGATCTTATAAATTGGAATAGTAGTTTTAATCATATTTCTTTGTGTAGAAAACTTAGGAGGCCTCTACTGTCCACTGACTGAAGTAGAGACCCCACAGAACTGGCTTTCTTGGTCTTCAGTCACAGAAGCACCATCAACTTGGCCCAGTCTACTAGAGTCCTTAACTGTATGTACATGTATCTGGTCCTCCAGAAAGTCACCCAATTCCCTTTCCTTCTCCAAAGCCACTGAATGATGAAATGAGAAAGTGCTACAAAAGACTTTGGGTAAAACTGAAGATTTTAGAACTGAATTAAAAATCCCTTCTTGTCTGTTGTGGCCTCTTGGGATTTAGCTTTCAAACTGAATTTCAAGCACTGCCTTCCCCATAAGGCTTTTCTTGATATTTCAAACATTGCTCTGACTTGAACAGCCAACTGTTTAGTTTTCACCTCTCTTGTGGTAGGTTTTATAACTGAAGCTACTTTGGCACCTGTTACAGCACCTTTGAGGTCTCTTTGAGGGCAGGGTCTACATGAAAATTATTTTTAAATTCCTTATAGCACATTACTCTTGGTGCTGAATAATATTTGATATAAAAAGGATCAAGTTAGAGTGTCCATAATATAACAGAGCATTTTAGTAGAGTTGTTAATTCAACTAAAAGGATATTTAAGTATAAGAGAAGACTGGGCTCAGGCCTTGACAATTCCATTAATTAGCTATGTAACCTTGGCTGCTGAACCTTAGTTTTCTCAAAAGCTGAATGCCAGTCCCACTGACTGCGCCATGTATCTCATCAGGACAGTGTGAAGGTCAAGTGGGATAACACATGTGAAAATGCTCTGTAAACTGTAAATACGTTCTCATATACAGCATTGTTATGGGGGTCAGTGCACACTGAAGATACAACTTTAGACTCCTATCCTAGAAAAGTGGAAGCTGAAAAAATAGGATGTGGGGTTCTTTTTGCTGCTTGTGAAGGCCATCAACCATCCAAACTACTTTTGGTTTGCCTCTACACCAAGATAAATTAGTTTGCTTCTTGAGTATAATTGTCCTGACAAATTTGCTTTTTATGCTCTTGAGGTCATAGGCTGTAGCTCTATTAAAGGCATTGTTAGCCCCAGTGGCTTTGGCTCAGTTGGTTGGATATTGTCCCACAAACCAAAAAGTTGCCAGTTTGATTTCCAGTCAGAGAGCATGCCTGGGTTGTAGGCTCAATCCCTGCTTGGGGGCACGTACAGAAGGCAGCCAACTGATGTTCCTCCCTCATAGCAATATTTCTCTCCCTCTCCTTCTCCTTCCCTCCCCCTCTCTCATTAAAAAATTGCTAGAAGTTTCATGAAAAATATTAGTTTGGCAGTAAAACTCTTAATTGTGGCATTATGCACAGGGCTAACCATGTATTTAACAATAAAATTGTGGCATTATGCACAGGGCTAACCATGTATTTAATAATAAAAGACAGTTTTAGAATTGAATAGGTGGTTGAAGCCACACACCCATATCACAGAGGCTAAGGAATGCTTCTCAACACAGGAGGTGAGGCCCTTTTCATCGGCATGGCACGGCTGGTGGACTACCCAGACATGGATGTGGAAGTCCGCATCCAGGACTCTTTGGTTCCGGTTCACTCGAAGACTGCACAGGGCCTGGAGGTGGTGCTGCCCCCGCTGCCAGCCGGCCTCCACAGAGTCTCAGTCTCCATCAATGGGATCGGCATTCACTCGCAAGGGTGAGGCAGACACTTGCCATTAATATTAAGTCTATCTGGTGGTCTAGTGATTCAGTTGAGGAATTCTCATTTCAAGTTAGGTTTTTCTCTTTTGAAGTTAGGGGACGAATACATAAGAACCATAAAGTTTGGACACATCCCAGAAACCCTATAGGACAGTTCAAGCCCATTTTAGGGAAAATTTTGACTTACTAGTCAGGGAACAGAACTTTCTGGCTCTAGGACATCATGGCTCTTAAGTGTGGGGTGGGCATCTATATGCAAAGGTAGAAGACTTTGTGCTTTAACAAGAATTTATATTTAAATAAGATTGTATCTTGGGCTTTGAATAAATGGCTTACAATTATTGCACAAGCCATGTTCATTTCCTCTTTGCCCTGAAGTCCCTCTGCCCAGCGTTTGTACAGAAAGTTAGCTAAACTACACAGGACTGGTGCCACCACATGATACTGGCCCAGGAAAATCTCCCACCCAACATCATCTCCTTACCATTTCTTTTCTTCACTGTTGGGTGATGTATTCACACTTGCCCTCCATCATTCCTCTCTTCTTCTCTCCCAAATACATATATCTCTTCTGTTCTGTGCTTCCTTTCTGAGTCTTTTTCTAAGCCTCTCAGATGCGCCACAGCAACCTCCCCATTTTCTTCTGCAGGGTCGATCTCCGCATCCAGTACATCACAGAAGTATTCAGCATCGAGCCTTGCTGTGGGTCCCTTCTGGGTGAGTGGCTCTGACGTGACCGGTGTGGTTTACCCAGCACTGGATATTCAGGTTGTGCTTCCGGGTTGATTAACCAGTGAGATCAGACATGGGCAACAGGGAGAGGAGTTTTCCTTGTGCGCCAGGAACTGGGTGGTACACTTCGGAAGCTGTGAGAACGTGGGGATTCCTTTCCTCAATATGCTCAGACAATTAAACATTTTTTTATGAAAGGGAGAAGTGCCTCATTTTTTCTTTTTACTCATAGAAAGATACTGAAACATCTAATGGGTAGAGCATCTGGAATGCATATTGGAAAAGTAAGGGAAGATCTTCTGTTAGCCTTTTAGATTCTGCACATGTAAGGAGAGGGCAAATGAGGTTTGGTGTGTTCACTTTCCTCTAGGGATGCAGGTGAAGGACCCAGAGGCAGTCAGGAACAAATGTCAATACGGGAGATGTGAGAACAAGGCAAATAGAAGAATTTAGAAAACTATTTTCAGAAAAACAGTTGAAAGCTATATATTTGCACATGAATAATCATTGTGATAGTGTATGAAATAGTACATTATTCTTTACGAGCATAGTAAAATCCTTTTTAAGCTTCTTGGCTATACCATTGATTTAGTAATGATACAGGGTATGTTGCTCCAACCCCTGTCCTGAAGATGGGTTGATTGTCCCTCAGGTAGAGTGCAAGGCAAAGTGTGAGTATAGCAGTAAATTCACAAGCATGTTTCAGTGGCTCTTGACATGGCATATATGTGTGTGTGTATAATCATATATATGACTACATAATATATGGTATATTGAAATATTAATAGAATAATATAAAGGATAAGTAGATGTCAACAGATTTGATTTTTCATTACTGTATAAGTTGAATATATAGAACAATATACATATACTTCACATAACATAGAATAATATGAAATAATATGTGAGATAATATGGGAACTGATAAGACTAAGGAATTTGGCTTTTCATTATATATAAATTGTATATGTGTTTGTGTAAAATATACATATACTCTTTCTATATAATAATATATATAATAATATTGACTAACATGTCAGATAATACAGCAGATGACAAGAACACTTCAAGAAATTTAATTTTTTATTAGTGAATTATAGAAGCTGTAGCTTCTAGGATTTATCAACTTACTTGAAAATTTTGTCTTAAATATTATAAACATACTTCCTATATAATAATTTATATTGTTTTACAGTGTATGAATTTCAGCCTGACTCCTGCCAAAATGATCACAAGTTTAACATTGATGGGGTGAGGCAATATAGTTGAGGTTTCACTCGCACGATACACCTCCATTTAGTTGCTCTGGGGCTTACATGGGTGTGGTGAGTTCTTAGTTCTGAATATCAGTTTTAATATTTTGTTTTTGGTATTCCTGCTTTAGGTGGAACCATCCTCAGCATCTCAGGGACAGGGTTCAGCAGGGACCCAGCTTTAACTTGGGTGCTTGTGGGCAATCGGTCCTGTGACGTAGTGAACTTAACAGAGACAAACATCTGGTGTGAGACCTCGCCCGCTTTGCTGCTGCCTGAGGCCAACGTTCTCACTGTCCCAGCCCCCGTGGAGGTCTGGGCTGGCAGTCTGCCCTTCCGCCAGGGACCTGCACCAAGCCTGGTGGGGAGGGGCTTTACCTTCACGTATGAGGTGGCAACAACACCAGTGGTCACCTCCGTGCGAGGAGAATTCACGAACAGCAGCCTGAGCCTCTACGTGGAGGGATATAACCTCTCCCACTCAGTGATTCTTCTGGGGGACTTGAACTGCAGTCTTGAGACCCAGTCCTTCCAGAGCAACAAGAGCCTGTCTGGCTGCTCCTTCCCTCTTCACAGTGTGGAGGCAGGTGTCTATCCTCTTCAAGTACGCCAGCAGCAGATGGGCTTTGCTAACATGTCTGCAGTGCCCCAGAAATTTGTGGTCACACCTCAGATACTGGCCATCTTCCCAGACAGCGGGTCAGCTTGTGGTGGGACAGTCCTCACGGTGCGGGGCTTGGCTCTCACCTCCACGAGGAAGTCAGTTCACGTTGATCTTTCAGGTCCTTTTACTTGTGTGATTTTGAGCTTGGTGGACCAGACAATCACCTGCCAGATTAACCCACTGGGTAACTCTGTGCCTGGCGCTTCCTTCACCCTGAACGTCACAGTCCTGGTCAATGGGCTACCCAGTGAGTGTCAGAGTAATTGCACCCTTTTCCTGAGGGAAGAGACAACTCCTGTAGTGGATGCCTTGACTGTTAACACCAGTGGGTCTCTGACTTTAGTGCTGATTAGAGGTCAGAGGTTAGGCACCACAGCCAATGAGCCAGTGGTGTATTTGGACAATCATCTCCCTTGCGTTGTAACTTTCTTTAATGCAAGCCATGTGGCATGCTGGATGAGTGACTTGACCCCAGGGCTCCACTACCTATCAGTTTGTTATGCAAGAAGTGGGTATGCTTGTTCTGGTAATGTTTCCAGACACTTCTCCATTTTACCTCAGGTGTTTCATTATTTCCCCAAGAACTTCAGCATACATGGTGGAAGCCTCTTGACCATAGAGGGAACAGCCCTGCGAGGGCAGAACTGCTCGTGTGTCTACATTGGCCAGCAGGCCTGCCTGACGGTGAACATCAGCGCTGAACTCATCCAGTGCATTGTTCCTGCAGGGAACAGCTCTGCTGTCCTGGACATACAGGTAGACGGACGTTCCTACCAGATGGGAGTCATTGGTTACAGCAACACCTTCACCCCAGAATTGCTCTCTGTTTCTCACGCTGGCGATGTCTTAACCTTCGTGGTGGCCCAGATCTCAGCAGTTGAGAATGTTGACATTTTTATCGGGATGTCACCCTGTGCGGGTGTCTCTGGCAACAGCATGGTTCTCCAGTGCGTGGTCCCATCCCTTCCTGCCGGGAAGTACCGAGTCAGAGGTTATGACCACGAAAGAGGGTGGGCCTCATCTGTCCTGGTGTTCACATCGAGAGTTATTGTTACGGCAGTGACTGAGAACTTTGGTAAGCCAAGCAAATAAGACAGAGCACTTTCTCTCTGTAAGTGGATTAGTAGCTTCTCTCACTACTCTAAGGGGAAGGAAATCAGCATCGATCTGAACAACAGAAGGAGAGAGAAGCCTGAATGGCCTCTCACAGTCCTAAAGCTGTCTCTGTCATGCTCCACGTGTGAGGCTTTATTTTTCATCAAAGAAAGTGTGTGTATTCTCCAAGAGCATGACTGCATTTTAATTGGATGCTTTTACACAATTTACTTGAGTTTTAATTAAGTAATACCATTTTTAAGAGCTTATCATTTGATCATTTAAGTTGAACATAAATGCCTTTACTTATACCTATGTGTCAACTTGAATTACCTCAAACTTATTAAATGTGATTTTTTTAATCATTATGTAATACTTTACAGTTGAATTTATACTCCACCAATAATAGGCCATTTGGTTACTAAGATTGTATTGGTTGAATGTTTTTCTCTTTTTAGATAAACTGAAATTTGCCTTGCATTTTCTTCCAATGATAGTTTCAGTTTCTCTTCATTTAAAGCCTTAGTGCATATGAGATAGCTCAAATTCGATGGTGATGCAGAAAGCAGAGAGGAATTGTGGGAGCTGAAACTCAGACTGATGAAGTACTAGTCAAGACTTGTCTTAGAACAAATGTGTCTGGCTTCACCCAGGTGGCGTGCTACAGGGATTGGAATTTTGACCCCCTAGTGTGTTAGCACCTCAGCTGCGTAACTTTCTAAGCCTCAGTTTCCTAATTTGATAAAGGAATTTGGGCTGGATGCTCCCTGGTTTCCCTTTCTACACTATAAGATTCCATGGATTTATGGTGAGAAAGCAGAGGTACGAAATGCACCCTAAGCAAAGTGTTATTCTGTAGTTTGTTGGGTGGCTGTCAAGTACCTTCTGGACGTGCTGTGAGGGCAGTAGGAACTGGAACTCCCCTCTCAGTGTGGACGAGAGGGCGCACGTGTCTGAGGGTCCTGGTGATATTTACCTGAATGGTTCTCGGACAGGTGCAAAACATTAGGGACAGGCACTCTGGTACATTGCTGGCAGGACTGTAAACTGGTACAACGTTATTCTGGAGAGAAAAATGAGAACATCCATCAAAACTAAAAATGTATTCTTCCTTTGACCTAGAAATTCAATTTCTAAGAATTTTTAAGTTTATTCAAATAAGTGTACTGTTCATTACAGCACTATGAATTATAGCAAGAGAGGATGAATAATGGAAGTATCAATCAATAGGAAAATTGCCAAGTAAATTATGACATGATCATATAGTAAAATTCTAGGTAGCTATTGAAGTGATGAGTTAGGTCTATACATACAAACTTGGGAAAAGGTCTATGGCATATCTTTAAAAAACAAGTTGCATAAGAATGTTTATAAAAATATCTCTTTGTATAAAAAATATACATGCTTAGAAAATTCTAGAAGGATTCGTAAGAAACTCTATACATGGCTGCCTGTGGAGAGTGAGGTAGGTGGTTAGAGAAAATTTTACTTTCCTTTTACACTTTGTTTTCACATAAAAATGTAAGAACTGTGAATAAGCATTACTTTCTAGATAAAAGTGGGTACATTCTTCCAGGTTGTTCAGTGTGATTGGGATCAGACACAGAAGGAGTCCAGAGCTCAGGGAAGAAAACTGGGGCATCCCAGGGACCTGAAGCCAGCTGTGTGCTCTCTGCGGGGCGTGGAAAGAATGATGAGCAGCAAGGAAGCCTGAATCTGACTTTTGAGTCAAGTAAAGAAGGAGAGATTTGCCTCTGCGATCATGGATTTGTCATTTTGTTTTAAAGGCTGCCTGGGTGGAAGGCTCCTGCATGTGTTTGGAGCTGGGTTTTCTCCAGGGAACATCTCAGCTGCTGTGTGTGGGGCCCCCTGCCAAGTCCTGGCTAATGCTACTGTGTCCGCCTTCAGCTGCTTGGTTCTTCCCCTGAGTGGTCAGTAAAAATGCTGTATTTTTTAAAGATTTTTATTTATTTACTTTTAGACAGAGGGTAAGGGAGATAAAGGGAGGGAGAGGAACATCAGTGTCTGGTTGCCTCTCGTGTTCTCTATACCAGGGACCTGGCCTGCAACCCAGGCATGTGCCCTAGACTGGGAATCAAACCAATAACCCTTTGGTTTGCAAGCCAGCACTCAATCCAATGAGCCATACCAGCCAGGGCAAAATGCTGTATGTTTTAAAAGAGTATGTATGAAAGTGATATTCTTTGGCTCCACTTTTGTGATTAACACTGTGCTGACCCCTAATTTTTTTATGTGTTCCTGGGAAAAGAAATTTCTCTACTCCCCATCTAAAATGGTAGGTATTTAGAATCAATGACCTTATATTAAAATGGTACATAATAACTTTTGTCATATTAATGGCAACAAAAATTTATCACCTGTGTTCTTGACTGCAGTCATATGATGATGGAGAAAGTAATTTTTGGTTCTAAATATTGGTTGCAATGACAGCTATAGGCACCATGGAAAAAAACAGTCTCTTGGTCTTTGTCTGGGGCTGGGCTGCTGAGAACATCTGCTGACCTGAGGTACTGGCAAAGGGATTAGACCATCAGACCGACTATCTCTTGCACATTTGCCTAATTGCTCAGTTCTTGAATTCTTATTATAGGCAAACAGCCAACATGAACATCATCCTCTTACTCTGCAATGTTCAGGTAATTACTTGAGCCCTTAGACGGTAAAACACCATGATCTCTCACTGCTTTAAGCTTTGTAGAAGGAAGGTGCAAAGCTTTGATAGTCTTACATCTGGGCTTTACAATACAGGATAAGCTTCAGGGGGAAAAAATCAAAGGGATAAATTTGCCGTCATCACTGCAGGAACAGCTTAGCCAGGTGATTAACTTGTTTGCATAATGACAGATATTATACCTGCGCACTTAAAAACCCTTTGCACACGTGCTCCCTGTCTAGTGCTTTAAGTTTTATTCCTATGTGTCTGCAACTTGGATGTGGGTGAAGGATTTACAAAGCATCTCTTCATCTGAGCTTGGACAAAAATTCCGTGATGGATAATATTAGTGTGATAGCAGTTTGCTTTGGGTTGTCTTAAACAAGAAGGAGGAGGAGGAGGGGGAGAGAGACAAAAGGAGGAGAAACGATTCTTGGGTAAAATGCTAGTAACTGAGTTTTCTATTATGTATATAGGCAGAACACTGTGGAAGAAATCGATCCCACTTAAAATTTTACAATATGAAAATCAATATATTTAATTAAAAAATCACATAGTAGGAAACTTAAGATACAGTAAAATATTTAAGTTTAAGATGTTATCTGTTTTATTTTCACTCTACCTCTTGTGCACAGAACAGTGCTGGCACAGTGCATGTGTAAAATTGGTGCTCGGTTAAGGAATAAATGAAGAAATTAGAAAATTGTAGAAACAGAAAACCAAGACTCCGTATTTCTAGATTTTAATATTTAACTAATACTGCTATGGATTTTTTTAAAAAAGGCTTTCATATATATGTACTGTTTAACTGTTGAAAGCCCACTGGTATTATTTCAAGGCACTTGATCTTAACTAGAAGTACAAGATAAAAATCACTGAGGCTACAGGGTCAGGAAAATTGCGATATGGGAAGTCTGACAACTTTAGGAGAGGAATAATAGAAATAATTTTATTTTAAAAGATTTGATTAAATTTTAGGAAAGGACTAAAAATTCTGTGATTTTTAAGAGGAAAATTCATTGGAAGCTGTAACTTTTATTATTGCCACTAGGTGTCACCAAACACTCATTGATTGTGCAAATGCTGCTCATTTAGGGAAATGGACAAGTTGCCTTATTTTCCTTTTTAATTAAAAAAAAAAAGTCTATTTCAAAAGACTCTTAATTACAGTGTCCAAAGATGGAGAGGAACTGGTGAAAACCAACCCCTAAGGTTTCTTACTTATGATCCAGGATGGCATTGGGGCTTCTCTTGACCCCCTGAAGCTGAATAAAACATTTTGAGTATTGGATTGCACATTGTGTTTCTATGAAATAGGTCTATAATGGACATCAAGTTGTCAAATGGAGTGTGTCTCATAAATTATTAGAAACTATTAATTATTTCTCAACTTTCAGGAGGAATTTAATGTAATTAATCAATGTATATTTGTTACATAAATTTGTCATATTTTAAGAGATCTTTTTAGAGGACGATTTCACAAGCAGCAACCCTCATAAGTGTCTCCCAGTTGCCATTCACAGAGAAATCCATTCATTTGCCTACCATTTCCCCCACTCTACTTTTTTGAACTTAATCAGCTGGCAGCTCTTCACCAAGCTGAATAACCTCAGTCCGTCTAATGCAATCATTCTCAATGATGCTATGCTTGAGAAATACATTATTGCTCAGAATTACTGAGAAGGTAATATTACTGTTATTACTTTCAGTAGAGCAGTGGCAGGGGCAATACCTAGGAGTTTATTAGAAACACAGATTCATGGGACTTACTGGGTCTGAAGCATTCCAACACATAAATATTTCGGTATTTTGCTTCTGAGCCCTCTCTGAATTCTGACGCTCTTTCCTAAAGTGAAGCCCAAAGATGCATAGCTCCTCTTTGTAAGCAAGTTCTGACCGTAGTCGGTAGCATCATAAGATGCCTACATGTAATTTGGTTCCACATTTGTTCTTAAAATTACAGCTGTTTTGCTGATTTATAATCTCTCTGTTACCTACCATTATTCCACGGTGTTTTTTTTTTCTTTCTAACATAACTGTACACAGCTGGAATTTCCTCATCTCATATTTGTATAATTTCTTTTTTTCTTCTGTGGTTTACTGCCTTACTATTTCCATTTAGTCTTTTGTTTATTTCTCCTAACTTCTCTAATTTGCTAAGGTCACTTTGAATTCTGACCCTTGCTTTGAGTTTTTTTTCTTAGTTTGACTTTGCATAATGAAGAAAGTGATGTTTCACATTCGGGGATACAGATGATCGCTTAGAACCCAGACTTTCCTAATTATTGTTTGCTTATTCCAATACCGCAGTACAAATCTGTTTTCTTTTCATCAGTGGGGCAGGCAGCATTAAAGGTGCAGCTCTAAAAAGGCTTTTTTTGTCGTTGTTGTTGCTTTTGGTATCATCTATCTTTATCTTTTCCCCAAACCAAGCTTCTAACAAAAGAAGAATTTTATTTTTCTTCACAAGATGGGTTGTTAAAACACATCTTCTCAGGTGAAACTAATACTTTGTATTTATAAAATCAGCAAGATCTTTTGATCTTTGGATTTCTTGCACTTATACCTTGAATTATACTACATGACTTTTTAATGGAAACTTTAACTTTTCCACGAGGCATGAAAAGCTCAAGTGATTACACTCACACAGCTATTTAGTGGCAGAACTTGAGTCAAGTCCACAGATTCTGATCCCAGCCCTGTGCACTTTTCATAATCCGCCTTGTCAATTTGCATCCACCTAATCACCCATAATGAGTTCATTATTTTATTGGTGTTGAGCCTGTTTTTGTTTGCCTTGGGGCTTACTAACTGAAAAGTTCTCATGTTTCGTCTGCCGGTAGGAGTGAGTCTTACTTGTCAGCCATTTTAATTGCTATGATTCATTCAGAACACAGTCGCAGAGAACCTGTCATGCGGCAGGTGCTTCGGAATGTAAAGGCAACGATAGCAACACTTGTACGTGATGGAATAAGTGCAAACCTCTCCCGTGTACTTACCGCGTTTACCCCTGTGGCTTGCGGCCCTGTGGTGCAGGCAGGGCTTAGGTTCAAGCCCACAGTTCTTGATAACATCTGTCAGGTGCCCTTGTGCACAGGCTAGCTGCAGAGGTAGAAGGTTAGAGAAAATTTTTATTTCTTCTTTATTTTATGAAGGTTTTTCAGTCAGGGCTGCTCCAAAACCATCTCAGGGAGAGATTTCTTCATCTCCCTGTTAAAGGGTATTGATTGCCATTCTGCCTTGTTGATGCTCTTAACTAACACTGTGTCTCCTGACCTGGAAAGAAATGGCATAGTGTCAAGGGGCTTCAAATAGTTGCTTTTCTTCTTTACAAAATATTAGTCACATAAAATATAGTCATAATTCTATGAAAATCAAGGACTTCTTTTAATCAAGGGATCCCATAAAGAGAACGAAAAGTTTAGCCGCAGACCTGGAGAATATATCAGTAACTGTATAACCTCCAGAGAATTAGTACCCAGAATGTATAAAGAACAAAAAAGAGATCAAAAAAAGAGATAAACATTCCAATAGAAAAAAAGGGCAAATGACAGAAATAGGAATTTCATGGAAGAGGAGACATGAGTTATTACTAAACACATAAAAAGTAATGATGAAAATGAAGCTGTAATGAGGTGCCATTGTGTACTCACTGGGCTGGCCAAACTAAGAGTCTGATAATCCCAAGTGCTGACAATTATATGGGGTAATGGGAACTGCAAAATGTGGCTGGTAGAAATGTAACATGAAACAACTGCTTTGAAAACAATAGGGCTCTAGCTTGTAAGGTCGAACTTGTACCTACCCTATAAACAAGTAGTTTTAAGGCATATACCCTAGAGAAAATTTTATACATGTTTGTAGTAGCAAAGACTAGGAAATATCCAAAAGTCTACTGGTAAGAGAAAAGAAAAATATATTATTGTATGTCCACACAGTATGTTATTGAACAGCAGTGAAAATGTATGAACAGTTATATGCGATAAAATGGATAAAGCTTGGAAATACAATATTAAGTGAAAAAATCATGTCAAAGAATATTATGTCATATATTCTGTTTTATAGAATTAAAAAACAAGTAAAACTTAATGATTGGGAATAAATGTTTAGGAATAAACACTTGTTGAGGACTAAAAAGCCATGTAAGAAAACTGTTAAAAATGCAGGTGGTGGTTTCTGAGAACAGGGAGGACAGGGTGGACTAGGCGAGGGGCACACAGATTTGAGAGCATCGTGACTGCTTTTAGACTTTATGTTGGCTGGTAGGTTCACCTGGATTTTTCTCATTATGATGGTTTATATTTCACAACAACGTTACATATATTCTTCTGTGTGTGTTGTGTACACATAGTACCTTTTTTAGAAAAGTAAGCTGATTATTTTCTGGTTAGTGAAAACACAACATAGGAACTTCATTTACGTAACAACGTGACGCCTTCGGTTCTTTCCGTGGTTATTGCCTAAGCTAATGGTGACCCTCTTCTGCAGTGTCCCTGGCCTCTCTATGTGACCTGAAGCATGAAGAGGAGAGCTGTGAAGCCTCCGGCCGCACCTATGTGCAGTGTGATTTGACTGTTGCTGTGGGGACAGAGAGACTGCCCAGATCATGGCCTTACCTCTACATTTGTGAAGAAAGTTCCCAGTGCCTCTTTGTACCAGGTCGCTGGACAGAGTCAGTCTTTCCATCTCTCTCAGGCCTCTTCATCAGGTAACCCTGTGCTCTCCCTCCCTGACCATCCCCACGAGTCACGGCCAACGGACTGATGGAGGCTCAGGAACTGTTAGGCTGGGTGGACATGGCCCCTGGGTCCCACTCCTCCTGTTGCAGGAACTGTTCCATTGTGGACTCCAGCCAGTCTGAATATCAAAGCATCTCCTGTCTTTTCAAGTGTTCAGGAGAACATCTGAAAAATCTGCCCAGTAAACAGCCTGCTTTGTTCTTGCTTAGATTTTAATATTTATCTTCCGATCCAAAGCAACATCTGGTGAATGCCAATGGGGAAAAAGATTAGACATTATGAAAAACAGAAGGCTCCTTTCCCCTTTCCTTTTTCTTTTCTTTCCAAGTGGATTCACAAGTATGCAAAAAATCATAGTGAAATCCAGCAGATTGTACACTATTTATTCAGAAGTAGGGGGAGTGCACAGACTTTGGAATTACTGTAGATCTAGGATTTTGAAGTCATAGGTTATAAGGATTTTTTAAATTTAAAAAACAAATAAATACTATAACTTTCCAGGTAAATCCCCATTCCTAAAGAAATATAATAAAATTGCATTTTTTTATTAAAATTAAATTTTTCATTGAATCCAGTATGCTACGTTGGTGAATCTGGATGGCTTTCATTTCCACAAGCAGTTCTTTCCCATGCAGTGGGGTTTTTCATTGCTGAGCATGACCCTGCTTCCTTCTTTACTTCTTATGTAGATGGAGTGGTTGCATCTGATTATTTAACGAAGACCTATTTTCCCATTTAAAAAAGAAAATTAAATGAGATCAATTATCCAGAGTGGAAGAGATAATCGGTTCTTTACATGGCAGTCTGACTTTGCAATGTCCTGAGATGGTCCGTGTCTCAGTATGAGTTTACTGCCAGAGGATTGTACTTAGTCGAGGAGAGGGCTGGTTGCCTTTTTTGAAGGGCTTGAAGAACTTTCTTTAGGTCACAGAGGAAATGGGGTCCTGGAGGTTATCCTCAAGTGAGATTGCCATTCAGGAGTCAGTGCTGCTGGACACCAAGATGTGCACATCACTGTTCCTGCCTCCACGGAGTTTGAGGGCTTTATCCGGATGCCCAGAGCTATTCCCTCTGAGTTATTCTATGTCCTCACTCTGCACTCTAGGATGTGGCTGAGGCAACTGAGCCTTGGACCCCATTAAAAGTAATGCCTTTTCTATTGTTCGAATATTACTACTACTCAATGTTCTGGATATTGCAGCCAGCAAATGTGGGTGTGCGTTCTTGAGTAAGAATGAAAATAAGTGCCCTATGACTTAAATAAAATGCATACTCAGTGTTGAGGGTGAGGGGAGCCACCGCTGTTCTTTGCTGCCAGTGAGAAGGAAGGGTAGAACACTCTGCAGAGGTCACTTGGACAGGATGCATTAATAACCTTGAAATTCTTCATATCTGGAGACCCAGCAATTTCACTTCTAGGATTCTTTTATGAAAGCAGTTAGAAATATGTAATATTTATGAAAAACCATGTTCTTTGAAATTTTAAGTATCATAACAGAAAATTTGAAATAAGTATTCAATAATGAAGATGCATCTAAATGATAATATATAAGAATCTTTTAAAAATCATGTTGTAGAATATTTAACCAAAGATTGACATGCTTATAATATATAGGGAAGTGAAAGGTGCGAATCACAAAATAGTGTATTATATATTCTTAATGGTCTATATAATGCACATGTTTTCACACACATATGCTAGGTGGTTAGAAAAAAGACTAGAAGGATGTATTCTACACCAATGACAGTACTCATCCCCAGGGGGCTGTAGTACTGGTCATATTTATTTCAGTTGTTGACTTTTATGTATTTTTTCAGTGAACATGTACTAATTTAATAACCAGAAAACATACTGTAAAATAAATTATACAAAGGACATTATCATGTTCCACATGGCATACCTTGGTTTCTTTTTTTTTTTAAGATTTTATTTATTTATTTTTTAGAGAGGGAAGGAAGGGAGAAAGAGAGAGAGAGAGAAACAGCAATGTGTGGCTGCTGGGGGACATGGCCTGCAACCTAGGCATGTACCCTGACTGGGAATCGAACCTGCAATGCCTGGTTCGTAGCCTGCACTCAATCCACTGAGCTACACCAGCCAGGGCGGTTTCTTTTAATATTATGCCTGTGAACCCAGGTAATTACTTTTCAGGATCTTAGCAGGGGACCCATTTCTATCAAATACTTTATTCCCCTGCCAGTCACTATTACTATGGATTTGATGTCAATTGGCAAAGGTAGATATGCATATCTATGGTGAAAATGTGCCCAATTCACCCATCTTTCCATCCATCTGTCCATCCACCCAGTTATCAAGTTCCTACTATGATTTAAGCACTGTGTCAGGAAGACCCTACTCTTAGGGGTAGAGGAGAAAGCCAGGCAATAAACAAATGAACCCATGTTGTGATGAAGACTATAAAGTGATAGAAAATGATGGGGGCTACTTTATACAATGTTCTCAGAGGGAGCTTCTCTGAAGAAGTGTCTTTAATGTTGAGCTAAGGAGAGAAAGGTGTCATTATGGAGGGTCAGGCAGGAGGGTAGCAAATGCAAAGGACCCATCAAGTTTTATGAACTGTCAGAGGCCAGAGGACAGTAGAGTGAGAAGGAAAGAAAGTGGCTTTACATGAGCTCAGGGGGTCATGTAGGGAGTTTAGTTTCTCTTCTAAGAACAGATGAAGTAACTTTCCAAAGTCACAGAGAAAATCCTTGGCAGTGTCAGGACCGGAACCCAAGGCTTCTGACTCTCAGTGTACTTAGCACCACGCCATGCTGCCAGCAACAGAAAAGACAGCTTTAGAGATCTTCATGGTTCAGTGAGATTTTGGAACCACAGGAAGCAGTTTCAGCCTAAGTGAGGAAGACAGAATGAAGCAAGTGTTTTTTACTGCCTGTCTTATAAAGTGTATACAAGAAGGTAACTGGCTTACTTTTGGATCTGATCAGACCAACTGAAATAACAGGAGAAGAGTGGTGAGGAAACAGGTTCTAGAACTCTGTTTGCTATCACTTGGATCAAAAATTTTTACCATGTTCCCCCACAATAAACCTTTGTGTGCATGCCTGTGTATATGTAGTCTATATCATCTATGTCCACGTATCTCTCTATATCTGTATGTTTATATTTGTACTTAAATCTTGTCAACTGCAGTACTTAATTCATAGGATTATGTAAGCGATTTTCAAACCTCGCTTAGATCACCCGGCTGTCTGACTAACTGTAGCGATTTTCAAACCTCGCTTAGAACCTGGCTGTCTGACTGACTGTAGCAATTTTTAAACCTCACTTAAAATCTGGCTGTCTGTGGACATGCAAAAACCCACTATAGAAATAATCATGTACAGAAACAGTTTTCTGAGTGGAAGTCAGAGATGGAGCGCTCACTCTCCAATTCTTTGAGCCACTCCGGGCTAAACCCTCCTAGAGGAAAAAGCCTCTTCCTTTGTCCCAGTGGCTTTTTATTGAGAAAGTAGTCACAGATTGTGGATTGACAGTCTGGCAGAAGGGATCAAAGGGAACACATATCTTACAAGGATGTCAACAGAGTTTCTATTGTGATTCCGGGCAGAGATTGGAGTTTTATCATATGAAAAGACTACAGGTTTTAAAGGTTTCCTGACTGTGCCTTCAAATTTCAAGTTAATAACATCCTCCAGCAAACAGATCTCACAGGATCTTGCATATTCTTTGTCTCAGGCCTGATTACCCCGGGGGTCCACCGTCTCTGGTCTGAGCTGCCCCTTCCTTTGGCTGGAGACAGAGGAGCAAGGAGACTTGGATTTCTCACATCTGACTACAAAGACTCAGGCTAAGAGAGGGCAGGGGTAGATGCCGATCACCCCTTCCTTTCCACAGGCCCTTCATTTATTTCCACAGTCTCGTGAGACTTATTCCACAGAGGCCTTTATGAGATCAGCCCCTGTCTTAGGTCCATTCTCTATCCTAGAGAACTGTTACCTGTCATTGGTAACTGATCTAGCATTAAAGGCCAGGCACAGAACAAACAGGTAGCGTTCATGCCAGGGGAATAAGTTTCGTCTCCTTAGTGGCTTCTGATCCGGAGGTTTCTCACTCAGCCTAAGTCACAGGGGGTCACAGCTTCCTGAGACTGGGAAGGGTGGTCCCCAACAGGATTATTGTGGAAGAAAACACTGAATAGTAGCTATTAAGAAACTTAGAAATTTTGTAGAGATGATAGGCTATTTTTGATATCCTGGAGTTTCTGCTAATTTTGATGATGGCTTTTTAATGAAAGAAATCTCTAGTGAGATAATCAGGAACAAATACACAAAAAAATATGAGCTAAAGCTTGTAAAAAAGTCTAAGCTAACAGATAAAGGTTTTAACTCCTCTGGAGCAAACAGAACATCATTTAGGGAAGACAGTGCATTGCTACAGGCAAATGGAAGGAGGAAGTGCCACACCCCTTTTTACTGTAACCATTGCTGACAAAGAGCCTAGAATGGGCAGAAGAAAGCTCACTGGGGGAAGAGTGGAAGCCCAAGATCAAGAAATGTTGTAAAGGAAGTTGGTCACTCCTTCCTTTGAGTTCATGTCGGTGTCCCAAGTCATTCATATACTAAGTACAAAAACCTTGCTCGTGTGATTGGTAATCAATATGAGAGGAAGGCACACAACAGAGAGAGCTGATGGGCATATATTCTTTTTTTTGCCTAAAGAGGGAAAAAGAGGAATTCTGGAAATTTAGACAACTAAGCTGGTGTTATTCCTGACAAATTTCTAGAATGCATCATATGTCAGATGGTTTGTGAGCCTTCATAAATGGAAGTAGCTATCTGGGAATCAATTCACAAGGAGTATGATAGGTGGTAAACCAGCTTCATTGCCTCCGAAACTGTTTCAGATAGCTTCCCTGCCCAGATGCAGAAGAAAACTTCTAGCCCTAAAGTGCAAGGTGGCCTGATAAGGCATCAATTGGTTCGAAGTTAGGAGTTTTATTTGAACAGTCTGTGTGAATTTTGATTCTATTCTACCCTATTTCCATATTCATCTAAATATTACATTACATTTTAATTTAAAAGTAAAATTACTTTTTTTTTCTTCTGAATCTTTGACTACAACCGACACTCCAGGAGACGGTGCTGTAACTTTACCCTGTGGCTTTGTCTGCCCCCTGGATAACGGCTCAGCTAAACGGATTTAGCTACATTATGGGCTCCAGATTCAAAGTGTGTTTGAGCAATGGGTCCACATAAGTGAGGTGACATGGAACGATAATGAATGCAAATTCACTTATTTACATTTTAACAATAATTCCACCAACAGCAGTACCGCCAAACCCTACAGTAAGAGCTGCCTCATCTGACATTTAGTGTACGCCCGATTCTGTGTAAGTCATTCTGTAGGCATCACTGTGCTCCACTCCCTCAATACTTTTGTAAAATAGGCCCTTGATAATTGGTAACTCCATTTTATAAACATGGAAACCAAAGCTTAGAGGGCCGTGTCTTCACAATGTCATGTGGATGGTAAATATTTGCTTGGAAATTCATATCTAGCTGGTCTGCCACCAAACTTAACCTCTGTATGCTAATGTTTCTCAGAAACTCAGGTGAACAAATACAGCACGGTGAAATCCTCAAGCAACAGCAGCTCTGAGACCACCTTGTTAATTTGGGTGCAGGGGCTACCAAACCAACACAGAGTTAGGTGCTGTGAGATGGAGGGCTCAGATGAAGGGAGACCCCAGCCCCAACAGTTGACCCAAACCATGTGTGTCAGTCCTTGCCCTGTGGTATTAACATACAGACAACATACAGCAGGTCTAGAGGAGAATGGGCATGGAAGTCATGTCTTGGGTGGATATGGATCCAGGAATATTTTAGCAGAAAGAAAAGATTATGTAGATGTGGGAGTTATCCTGCTCATTATTTTTAGCATATCGCAGGAGCAACCACTTTCACACTGATTTGAAAAATGATGCTCTAGTTCAACGTGATTTAGTTTCTCAAGCAGTAACCTTTTGGCCTCTCTACCACTCTTCCTGGCCTTCCTATGGGCTCTGTTACCTGGCTGATGTTAAGTCTGTGTCTCAAAATCTGAGAATACTGCTGTAGGAGACAGGACACCTGGGTTCTAATCTCAGACCTGCTGTAATTTTGTTTGACTTTATGCAAATTCCCTGATCATCTTGAGTTATATTTTTTACACCTTTACCTGCTTTACAGGCTGAAATGAGATCATACATATGAAACTGTTGAAAAGTTTAAAATATCCTGCATTAATAATCTTTGAGTTAGTTGCAACAATGCCTAAAGCCAGGATTATTGTTGAATAAATATCACACCTGTTGGGGACATTACCCCGCGATATCCATGCTCTCATCTCCCCTGGACTGCATGTTTTTAGACTTCCCGTAATGCTGTTTTTCATTTTAAATGCAGTCTGGCTTCTCTCCTTAAAGCAAGAGGACTTTTAAAGCGAGTGGCTGGTAGTATAACTGGCACATATATCGAATCTCCTTAGTCTGGGCTGTTAAGTAAGTTTAATTAATTTACTAAGTTAATGTTCCACTGCTAGCAACAGAGCCTCATTGCCATCAGCTGGGGAGAGGGAATTGAAAGCTTAAATGAGCTCATTTTTTCACAGTTGGAATTAGGGACCAGTTAGCCAGTTGTGTGGGTTTTCCAATTTCTCCATCTGCCCTGGGGGGATTCAGGCAATTCTCTCCCCCAACACTAAGTGTGAGTAAGAACAGGAAAAGGAAAGGGGAAAAGAAAGAAAAGAAACCCCTCCTAACATTTGCTTCCGTTTTTGGAGCTGGAAGTATTGTTTGCTCATTGTTTGTTAAGTTGGGCTTGGAGAAGCTTTTGCTAATGTTCCTAATAGGTTTGGAAAAGAGCAAGGCCTCAGTGAAAGATATTTACCATGTGCATTTTCATTGCAGGGTGTGCAGATAAAAGGAAAACAAATAAACAATAAAAGAATGGAAACAAAATTACAGAAATTTGCAAAATTTGACAAATGGTGGCCTGTAGTTGCCACAAGCTAATGGCTTGCAATGATTAATAAGAGTAAAAATAATTGCATTTCATTAAGATTGATGACACCCCATTTAACCTCCCCTCTTGTTTCAGCCCTAAAGTGGAAAGAGATGAAGTTCTCATCTATAATAGCTCCTGTAACATTACCATGGAAACTGAGGCAAAGATGGAGTGTGAGACGCCTAATCAGCCAATTACCGCCAAGATTACTGAGATACGGAAAAGCCGGGGCCAGAACACTCAGGTATAATCAAATCTTTTTTACAGACTGATTCAAACAGCTCAAATTAAATTTGTAATATTGTGTACATTAAAAAAACAATTTAGTCCAAATGGCAGCGATATATAATATTAAATGCTCTCAAACTTTGAGGAGCTGGTCTAATGCACAACATCTGAATTCATAGTTAACTATAGTTAATCATATATTTTCTCAAAAATAAATGAGTGCTGCCTGGGCTCTTTTAAAACAAATCCTGAACAGATAATCTCAGCATTTTGTCCTGCTTTCTGACTGCATGTTTAAAAGGGGCTTTCTGTGGTTTATTTCTTCATGAAATAAATGGCCTACAATTGAACCAAGCGCTCCTGGAAGGTTTCCAAATCGCTCAGCCATCCTCAGTTGGTCGGATGGCAATGTCTGCTGGTCTATCCGGTTCATCTCTCTTCCATGGAGAGGGGAGTGGAAACTTCCATTTCTGAGGACATTGCATGAAAATTAAAACTGAAAAATCCACTGGGTTATTTGGTCTGTCTTCTCTACCTCAATTCATCCATTTTGAAATCATCTAAACCACCCTCTCCAAGTGGCTCTCTAAGACACTATCTCAAAAGCCCCCAGCGAGAGCTTCCACAGCCTCCCCAGGGACTCTCATGAACTGGAATCAGAGGCTAAGGGCTCTCTGAAAACACCTCAGATCATCTTTCACAGCTCTCTCGGCATCTCAAGGCACACACATAAAAAATAATATTTCTTGAGCCCCTACTCCCTTAGGTGCTTTTCTCTTTATGAAAGCAATTCTCATATTTTTCTCTTTTTGTCTCTTTTATTTGGAACAAACATTTATTGAGTGCCTATTATGTGCTACACATTATACCAAATTCTCTTGTGAAAGCTCCTTTTTAAACCTTCCCAATTCCACACTATACTTCTTGAGTTCACAAGGCATAATTTTCTATAGCTTTTGGAAAGGTGCTGAAAATGTATGCAGTTACAAATAAGATGATTTTTCTGTCTTTTCTGAACTATTTCTGTCTGCCTTCCCATACCTTTGGAGTCTCTCTGTCCATTTTATCGCCTCCCCAGGCTTCTCATTCTCCTTTACCTTCCTGTCAGATGGTTACACAGCGCTGTCAGAACTTCCTTGTGTCCACCGGTCCCCCGAATGCACCTCTTCCTTTCAATTCATTGCCAATTTTAATTCTTCATCTCCAGCATGATAGTCCCCTAACTGCAGCTTCCGCTTCACCCCTGTGCCCCTTTCTTGACAGGTGGCTGTCAGGGAAGGCTCCAAGGTTAATCGTAGTGAGGGCGGCCGCTGAGCCAGTGTTGTGTTGTGGAAAGAGAGCTGTGGGCTAAAGATGAACTGTGGGACAATGCGCAGCCTAAGCCACGCGGGGTCTCAGTTTCCACATGGCTCATAACCTGCAGTTGTTGAGATGCTTGTGTGAGCAAATGCCGGCGAAAGGGAAGGGGAGGAGGGTTGCACAGTGGTTGATTGTGGGCTTTGGAATGAGACTGCTGGGGTTTGAATATCTCACTCTTTACCTGAGGGACTTCAGGTAAGTTACTTTACCTCTCTGTGCTTTAGTTTTCTCATCTGTAAAGTTGGGTAAGAGTAGTACCCACCTTAATAGGGTTGGTGTGAGGATTCTAACACATGGCCACTGAGAATTGTACATAACACAGTTTAAATGTCTAATGTTAGCCATTATTGGCAGTGCTGGTTTGCTAGTAAAAAGTTCTAGTAAGTGATACAGAATTATTTCTCTGTATCACTTGCTGTAATACTTGCTGTTTGACCACATCACTTCACTTCTTAGATTTTATCTAATTTTTCATGATCTCCAAGACTAATTTTGAATTATTGAGGCTTAAATGCCTCATTCATCTTTAAGTATTTGTGCAGTATGTATTTATTGAGTTCCAACCATGGGAGTCCTCTGAAGTCCTCTGCCATGCTCTGAAGGAGATAGAAAATGACATAGAAGGAGACCCCACCTTTAGGGGACAGGAGGGAAGAAAGGCCATGTGTGCAAGTAGGTAAGCTTTAAAGAGGGACACATAGAAAAAGTCACAGTTGGATAAGACATTGATAAGTCCCCTCATTGGAGAGGTCACAGCTGGTAGGTTGGCATCATAACTCATGTGGCCCTAAGCATTGTGGGGGAAGTAAGCCATTTAATCTGTAGGAGCCAGAGGGCCGTGTCTGTCAAGACCTACTAGGTTAGTGTCAGTGTCTAGGAGACTCCATTTTGGGGATGTCTTGTTACCTTTTAGATCTTAGGATGTCTGGTTTTCCTGCTTGGGCCTGCAGGCATTCAGCTGTGTTAGGATACATGATTGCCTAATCTGAGCCTGGGCCTAGGGAAAACCGGGTCTGACAGGTGCTTAATACAAACTAGAACTCAGGTCTCCAGCTCCAAGTATTATGTGAGAACCTTGGAACAGTAATTTCATAGAATAGTAGTAATTATTCCATGATAAAAAAGGTTCCAAAGTCAAATACATCTGGTGAAAGCTGGGTTAAACAAAGTTATAATTTTTTTAACAAAGGACTTTTGAGGACATTCAGTATATGCTACATAATGTGAATTTTTAAGGGAGGGTTGTGGTTTGGAGCATTTCCCAAACGTGTTCGTCCATGGGACCCTTGATTCCCAGAATGTCTCCTGGGGCTGGTGTCTGTTCTGCTGCCCTCACTTTGGGAAATGTTGCTCATACTATGCTCTTCGTCTGTCTTGGAGCAGGGAGTCAGAGGAAGGAAAGGTTATATTCAAATTGGACAGTGGACTGAAGTCAGCAGAAGTAGGAGGTTGTATCATGCCATGAAGAATGAGCAGGCTTCAGGCATTCAGGAGGTGCAGAGGAAAGGGACTCCTGGTGGGGGAACCAGTTCACACAAGACACTGACACAAGAGCCCATAGGAACAGTGCAAAGAACATGGGGTTTGTGTACATGGGGACTAGTGAGTTGTAGGTTTGGGAAGGTAGGCTGGATTCAATTGTGATGGCAGGTTAAGTGTTTGGTCCTTTAATTCATCAAGTGATAAGTCATCCTTAAGGAGTCACTGCATGATCACAGGTGTGTGTGAGTCACATTGATCTGGTGCCTGGGTTGAGATGCTTTGGGAAACCCAAGGGAGGAAACCCCTGCTCCCACCCTTGCCCCGCTTCAGTTGATTCTGGGAAACCCAACAACCATTTCAAGATATGTCAGATAATTCCCCTCTTCTCAAAAACTTTCTAGGGGCTTCCAAATCCTCTTTGTACCAACTCCCTTCCTTCAGCTTCTCTCCGGCTTTACTTCTCACTCTCCCTCCTTCACCTACTACGTTCCAGGCCCACTGCCTCCTTGCTGACCCTGGAACATGCCAGGCCTGCTCTCTCAATGAAACCTTTGCATTTGTTCTTCCTTCTGTTTAGAATACTCTTTCTCCTCCTTTTCCATGTGATTCCCACTTTAAGTTTTTGCTGAAATGTTACTTTCTCAATAAAGTCTACTCTTACCACCCTATTTAAAATGGCAACCCAGTCCTTTTCACTCCATAGATGCAAATTTTTAATTCTATTTTTCCATAGTACTTAGCACCTTATAATATACTAGATAAGGTCCTAATTTATTATGTTTATTGTTTAGTATCTGACTTTGCTTGCTAGTATATGATCTCCAAAAAGGCAGAAATGTTTGCCTGCTTTGTTCACTGGTATATCCCAAGTGCCTGGAACAGAGCCTGAATCAATCATGCTGATGATCAATAAAACACAAACAAATACAAGCAGTTAAAACAAGCCTTCTGATGTACTGCTTCACCAGTCCCACCCCCTGGAAATTATGTCTGAAAGGATACACACATCCATTTGCACATGAAGATGTTATTGTGTTATTTATGTAATTCTTCAACTTGTGTTTAAAAAAAAAACAAACTAATGGTACTCTAGTACATAAACTCCCTGAAAAAAGGAATACTTGCTATTTCCCAATGCTTAGAACTATGTCTAGTACACAGCAGATTTCAGTAAAAATTTTAAATGGATGAATGGATTTATAAATGAATGAATACATCATGGTCATCTTTTTGTTTGATGTCCATTTTTCTTTTCTTCAGAAGACATCGATTATACTATGTATCAGACACTGTGATACATTGGGACAAGAAAAAAAGATATTCAGAAAAGAAAAAGAAAATCTAAAAGAGTGCTGGAAAACACAATAAGGTGCCATAAGATAACCAGGTGTTTTGAGGGATTTGAAGGGAAAATAAATGGGTTGGATGGATAGAGAAACTCCAGTAGAATAAATACAATGCAGAACAAGTCTGGAGAAGCTGATGTAAAGAATACTACTATGCTTTTCAATGGAGCTCTGGGAAAAATTCCAAGCTGAAGAGCCACATAGGGCAGGCGACAGGGTTATTAATGAAAGAATTGTTTGGGAAACTGCTAGGGTGACATTTCCCCTCCTACTCTCCCTCCCTTTCTTTCCCTCCATCTCTGTGTACTTGCAGTGGTTGGCTGTGTGGCCCTCAGGATGAAATCTGAAGAATGGCTCATAAAACAAACAGGGCTGATCTTGTTTTGGGAACAGCAGATGGGTTTGGTCCATCGTGGATGTTGAGACCAATGTTAAACTCAGCCAAACCTCAAGGTGGCTCTGGACAGGACAGACCTAGGGAAGGAGGAGAGCACTGGGAACGCAATGTTCTCCTTACTTCTGTCTCCAGAGACATTTCCTTTCTTTCACTCTACCCACCCAAATGTTTTACCCAACAACCTCAGTGGTGGGAATGTGAGGAAGTTTCTCTAGGCATCTGGTCTGCCCCATCAGTAGGAAAAAAGTCTGAAACAATGCAGCTTACCCTGGAGGTGATTTAAAACCTAGAACCCTATATCCAGTCAAGTATGATTTGGAGTAAGGAAATAAAGACATATACACTGTACACAATTCAGAAAGTTTTTGTCTCCTTATCTTTCCTTTTATTTATTTATTTTTAAAATTTTCAATTACAGTTGACATTGAATATTCTATTAGTTTCAGGTATACAGCATAGTGGTTAGATATTTATATAACTTACAAACAGAAATTCCAATAAGTTTCCTACCCACCTGGCACCATACACAGTTATTACAATATTACTGTCTCTATTTCCTCTGCTGTACTTTACAGAGGCAGGTAAAAGTAGGTTTATAGTTGTTTGTATGGGAAATAATAAAATAATAAATAATAATACAAGAATAAACTCTGTGTTCTGTGTCCTCATAACTGCACACCTAGTTTTCCCACCCTGTACATCCCCATGACTATTTTTTAATTGCAGATTTGTACTTCTTAATCCCTTCTCCCTTTTTCCCTAGTCCCCTGGACCCCTGGCCTTGCATTTGGCAACCTCCAGTTTGTTCTCTGTATGAGTTAGTTTCTGTTTGTTTATTTTTACTTTTTTTTTAGATTCCACATATAATTGAACTCATATGGTATCTGTCTTTCTCTGTCTGACTTATTTCACTTAGCGTAGTACCCTCTAGTCCATCCATGTTGTCACAAATGGTAGGATTTCATTTGTTTTTATGGCTGAGTAATATTTCATTGTATAGATGTACCACTTCCTTTTATCCAATAGTCTTTGGGTGGAAAATTTCAGAAAGCCTATCTCCCTTGTGCACTCTCTGAAAAATGATGTTCTCTTGAAAGCTATAAAATGAATCCAAGAACAAAAATGAAATGGGATACAAGAAATAGTAATGAACAAAAAACCTGAAAAAGAGCAGAAATAGAGTCAGAATTGTTGAATATGTGACTGCGACACATAGTATAATTAAGATTGGATTCTTATCCAAGTAGAGGTCGGAACCTCCTGTTGCAAGCAGGTATAATAAAGAACAGGAAACAGAGGTGTAAACCTACTCTTGTGTAAAATGAGGAGATATTTATAATATAAGTGCAAATATGTGAAGATGCAAAGGAAATGGGAAAATGCTAAATGAATTAATAGGGTGGATGAAAATAAAAATTAAGTTCCTATGAAGGGAAATTTAGATAAAAATCAAGATGTTTGGGCCCACAGAATGCTGGAAAATCTTTGAATTTAGAGACACATAGGTACCAGGATATGCTCATCAGGCAGGGTGCTAAAAGGTGGGGGTTGTTTGAAATCCTCAGTAAAGAGTAGCCAGAGCCCCTGGATGGACACTATTCCTGGTGGCCCCAGTCAGTCATCTATTCCTACCCCTCTCTCCAAAGAAGCAGAGGCTCAATTTCTGTACAAATTGAATTAGTGAGCTATTAATCAGGTGCCTGATACCAAGCACAGGGGAGAAAGGAATGAGGAATACCTTGAAATCAGGAGGATGAATGTAACTGCTTACCCTTTAAAGAATGATCAATCCACCCCAACCCCACTGAAATTTTTCCTCTGCTCAGCTCTAGAATCCTAGCAACTCAACATCTACTCCTCCCAGAAAGGAGCCTGGAAGATACTTTTCTGGAGAAATTAAACCAGAATAAAGACCCAGAGATTTTGACATTTGTAAGCCTCATGAAGTCCCACTTTGGTGGTCCATTTAGATATTTACTACATTACTATTAAGTGTGAATGAACAGACTTTCGGTTTTGCTCATGAGACAGTACAAGTTTTACATACCCTCCTGCAATACACAACTATAAAACTAGTCAAAATATACTTTAGGCATTAAAAAACAGATTGCATAATCCTATGATCCTTGAAAAAAGGGGCACACACAAGGAAACTGGCTTTCTTTCTGGGAGCAGTATTCCCAATGCAGCTTGGAATATTCCAGAAGCAGTCACAGTGAGTGGAGTTCAGGGCCACTCCTGTGGGCAGGAGGTATGGAAGAGGATGTAGAGGTTGGAGGAAGAGAAAAACGACTAGTAAAAATTTCTAAACTTATTCCAAATTTGATGAAAACTACAAACCCACAGATCTAAGTAGTTTAATAAATCCAAGTCAGAGGCAACATCAGGAGATCCATTACTGGGGTTCTCAATAACGTTGAGATGTCAGTTTATCCAGTTAAGATGTCAATTCTACATTAATATTTAGAGTCAATACAACTAAAAAAAAAACCCCAACAGGTTTTTTGTTTGTTTATTTGTTTGGGGTAAAATATTTCCAGGTGGATTAGTATATATAAAAATGCCATGAATAGCCAAAACTACCTTGAAAAAGGACAAAATTTAAAGACTGATTTCAAGTTTTACTCTAAAGCTATGGTAATAAATAGGAGTTGTAAGTAAAATCTTGTTTGAAAGAAGGGTTCTACTGCTAAAAGTATGTTTGCAGACTTGGTGCAGTGTCCTGGAACCCAGGGCAGTGGAGAGATGGAGGAAGGTGTGATGAGGCATAGCAGAAGGGCTGCGACCAGGAGGTGCTCAGTGACATTAGACTGCAGGACAGCATTAGTGAGAAGAAAGACCAGATGTTGTGGGGTTGGGAAGTAATCGAGCAGCAAGTAAATGCAGGCAGCTGGTGTAGATCAAGTAGGAAAAGAAAGGAAGGATGCAGGTAAATATTGTGTTTGGAAAGCCCCTTCTCAAATCCATACCCATTATCATTAGTGCTAGGGATGGTGCCTTATGTTCAGGGTGCTTTGATTAAAGCACCTTGAACTTAAGTCTACCACGGAGTGTTACCTGATTTGACAAATGGGAGACTCCACAGGTCTCTCACCCCATTCATTTTTTATGACTACACAATAGTTTCAGATAATGCCAATGTTAACTGGTTAAATCATCACCATTTATTTCAGAATTATTTATACTTTTAAATTCACTTTGGCTCCCCAGTGCCTGAATTATGGTTAAAAAAGCAGAACCACATTGCTTACTTCAATTTAATCCCTGATTTTTGTTTAAGGACATTCTCTTAGAAAATTGGTGCAATACAGTGATATGAAGAATTTTACATTGTCTTTATAGTGTGTATAGCTAGTTAGAGGCTAATTTGAAACTACTTTCCATTTGCTAATTGATTTTGTTCTTCCTATTACTGAAATTTAAAATCAGTTTTTCTCTCCCTCTCCCCCTCCCCTCCCATCCCCTGTTCTCCTCTACCTTCTTTTGGTTTTTCTTCCCTCCTTTCCCCCCTTTCTTCTCTTTTTCTTTTCCACTTCCATTCCCCTTCCCTGTTCTCTTCTCTTTCCTTCCCTCCCTTCCCTTTCCTTCCCTTTTCTCCCTCTTTCCTTTCCTTCCCTTCCCTTTAACCCACCTCTTCTACTCAGTGTGTATCTCCAGGTTGCATGTCTGTGCATCAGGTGCTGTTGAAAGCAGGGCTCAACTGGTTGCTAGGCCAGGGGCCTATCATGTAGAACTCAGCCATTGCCCTGTGACCTGGCGGAAACTTACTGAGTCTCTGTGCCTTGATTTCCTGTGTGAATTGAAACTCCTAACATATACCAGTTACCTACTGTGAGGGCAGGGGGAGTTGAGAAGTCAGGCGGTTTCATATCTGAAAGGGACTTTACCTCCTAAGGATAAGTAGGCAGGTAGCAGGCACAAATAGGATACATGGTGGCCAGGAGTCCTGAGACCTGACTTCTAGTTCTAGCAATGTCCCTTGTCTGACTTCAAGTATGTGGCAAGCCACTTAATCTTTCAGTTGACTAAGGTTAGTACCACCCAACTTCCACCTTTGGGAAAGAGGAAGACAATACATATAAAAGTGTTCAGTAGCGGGAAACCAAAAGTTCAACAAAAGCATTTATGACATAGTAGTTATGAAGTGGTGCTCTGGAATAAAGCTGAATTTGAGACTGATTTTTCTGTGTATGATATAATTTCAGGATTATACAATTAAGAAATATAATAAACGTGCAAGTGTTCTGCAAACTTTTATTCAGAGTTAAAGATGTTGACATTTATGGCATTGTTGGATTGTGGTGTTATCACAACCTGAATGTGCTGTGTCAAGGCTTTGCCGTTTTTGAACCCAAAGTGTTCTATACTTCTATGTATTTAAAAAGAGGAAGTACAGGCAATATTTAGCTTGAATACAGACTCAAATTCATCTGAATAAGTTAATTATGCCTCTCTGTTTCTCAGGGATTCTTTGTGTTAAATGAGTCCATCATTACATCAGCCTGTTCCCCTCATACCAAGGTACCACCAGCAAATGAGGATATGGTTTTGAAGACTCTTTGTCATGTTTGGCCAAAAAAAGGTTCTTATTACTGATTAATCATTACATTACCATATATGAGTTTGAATCACCTCAGGTAAACTGCTCTTAATTTTTTAACTTAAAACAATAGTTTCTGTTGTCAGTGAAAAACTGAGCTGAATTAGCCCTGTGACAGGCAGATGGCAGTCTCACTGGCCTATAACATAATTATTTCCTTCCTAAGTACAGCTTCATAAATTGAAGCTATTCTGGTGTAAATAAATACCGAGTGGATTTTTTTTCAGTGAAAGTTAATATTCAGAAATACATGGGTGCGATTTCAGTCCATGGGAATGTAATGATCACGTTTCTTCTGAGCCTGTCCAAGTATGAGACTTTAGCTAGCCTGCAGCAGACGTGAGTGCTATGACATTGCTTTGGGTGGTAGAACCATATTAGGGTTCTTTGGATTCCATACGGATGACGAGGCTTGGTGAATGAAGAACCAGAACTGTTCAAGTTAGTTCATTTGCTGGCTCCTTGGTGACTTTGGACAATCAACTTTGGTAATTTCATGTCTCAGTTTCTCTATCAGTGACATGGAAGGATTTTATGAAAATCCTGGTAATGGAATATGGGAACTGTGATGTATGAATATGTCCACTGTCAATATATTTAATTGTTTATGTGAGAGAAAGCTTGCTTTTCAGAGGTCCACTAGTTCCTTTCCTGGAGATATAGTGAATCACCACTTTCTCGATACCTGATGGAGAATTAAGAGCACCTAGATGTGAATAGGTTCCTTTCCCAGGCATGAGGGATCTCAAGTAGTATAGTTCTACTGTGTGTGTGCGTGTGTGTGTGTGTGTGTGTGTGTGTGTGTGTGAGAGAGAGAGAGAGAGAGAGAGAGAGAGAGAGAGATGGCAATGGTGTGGTAGTGTTTGTGTTGGGAAGAGCCATATGAATCTCATAAATGTTTGGATATATGGTTTCCCACTAGACATGTTAAGCGTTTTTCACTGTGCTAAAGCTATGAAATACTAGTAGCTTTGAGCCTAATACATATAGCATTTATATTTGAAATAGCAAATGACCATCTCGATCTTGAAATATAATAGACAAGTTAGTTAATTTGGAAAGGTTGGGTTTTCTCCCCAGTGATGCCCTCTTTTAAATCTTGTTTTTTCAGTCATGCCTCTTCCTTTCCAAGGTCCTTGTTGTTAGTACCATGAGGCTGAAGTCTTCTCCCTCTTCAAGGAGCCTCAGTATTACTTATAATGTACATCTTTGGGAGAGAAGCTTGAGGAAGCCTTGACTAGTTACCTGCAGTAGTGGCTGGACCCCTGAGGTGAAGACATTTGCATAAAAGTGAATAAGAAGGGATATCTCATTTTAGATGAAGGAAGACGTGGTTACTCCAAACACTGATGGGGTTGCGGAAATTGACCTCATCAAAGTGAACATTCAGCTCAGTGACAAAAACTCCCTTTCTTAGGGGGTGGTTTTAAAGAAGAGAAGGGGAATGAGAAGTAGAGAAGCAGAGGTGTTGGGTAGAATTAAGAGAATTGGTTTTTGATAAAAGCCGTTACTCAGAAATGGAGATTCTCTTTATGGTAATATGATTTGCATGCGTAGATTGATGTAGCTTATTACCGAGTCTGTAAAATGGTTGACTCAAGCATAGGCTTTCCCGCATAATTTTTGGAATTTCTGCTTCTTTTCTTACTGGTTCATCCCAGCTTTGAGGATGCTAAACTAATAACACTGGCAGATCAAGGAAGGATATATTTGTCCTACTCTGCCTGATGGCTCATTTAGTTACTGTTTTTCTACTGTCTTCCTGGATTGCTTTGACCACTGGTTTGGTTAGGCAGGATCTCTTCTGGCCCCTTGTTGTCCTTAACTAAAGTTAGCTGATGGCAGGCTACCGGCAGAGTGCTGGCGGAGGAATGTCTACCTCACCAACAGTTCAAGGCATCTCTCTGGCTACATTTTTTTTCTATGAAACCAACATAATTGCAAGTCAAGGGAAGAATGTGTGGATAAGGGAAGCCTTTCCATAAAACATGTACCAAGAGATCATCTCAGCTACCCAAAAATGAAGGAAATGTCTTCTTTCTAAAGGAGAAAGGAAATGTAAGAAAGCTAACAAAAACAAAAATGAAAAAACAAGAAAGGCGTGTTTTGGTTTCATTGATTTTCCAAAGGAATCTCTAGCTTTTCTAAGCCATGATAATCACTGTGCTTGTTTCCTTGGGTTCTCCTCTTGATGGGAGATGCAGCTGTAGCACAGAAGGAATCATTATGAAGTATTTCCTTACTTCCAGTTGAGTGCTTGCTTTCCTAAGATTAGTGGATATTTAAGTGATTTCTAAGAACGAAGAGAATGTATAGCAGCTCTGCAGTTAGTCCCCTCTGTGATAGCTATCTCCAGTATCCGTTCCTGTCTATTTTGAGCACAAAAAAAGCTTTGCACTTCTCCACCCTTTTGAAGTTATAGGCCATATGACTTGCTGAGATATAGGTAGAAGCATTTTATGTCAAGGGCTTGACTCTCCTGCCCTCTCTTTTCCTTTTCCATGATGACTAAATGGCCCAGAATGTGGGATAAACTTACAAAGGACCATTGCTATATCTTGAGAATTACTAACATTTGTGGTGGACTTTGTGTGAGCAAGAAATAAACCTTTATTGTGTTGTGCCCATGAAGAATTCAGGTTGTTTGTTATCGTACATAACCTGTGACTAGATAGTGACAGTGGTAATCTACAAAGTGACTAATGATATATCTTTAACCTTTAGTTTTGTGGCTAATCCACTGCATTATGCATAGTGTCTTTAATTCTTGTCTGTGAGTCCACATGGAATCATGACCTGGTGTATGTTCTTGGTGGCAGGTATGACAAGCTGGACTATGAGATGGGGCCATGAATCAGAAATTATGGACTGATGGGATTTTGTGGGGGTAAAATCAGCCTCATTTCAAGCTCTGGTTTTCCACTTTCTTCCACTCTCATTGGTGGTGTGCTTCCATTCACACCTACAGTCCCTAAGTCCTATAGATCCGCTATAGATTTTTCTAGTGTTAGGAAATTAATCACCATCTTTTGCAGTGTTGTTGCATACTGTGAGAGTTTGTGGGGAGACATGTCTATTTTTGGCATTTCTGCCTAGGCTAATTCTTTATTTTCTAAGGGTCACCCAGAAAAACATATGCATAAAGAAAATTTCAAATGAATCATATATTTATACTTATAGTCTATATCTATATCTATAGCTCTAAATAATCTATATTTTTTCATGGACTCATGACCTTTCATTTCTCTCTTCAAATTTTACCTTTTAAAAACTGTGTTATGAAAACCTTTCAATCACAAGAGGAAAAACACAATTCATATGGACTTGAATGATAAGGGGACTTACAGAATGAGAGCTCCGGAGTCATAAGCGTAGCTTGGCCCAGCATCTCAGTGCTCACTAATGAGAAAGCTCTTCCCAAGTCCCTGCCTTTCCTTCCACAGGGTCAGAGTCACCCTGAGGCTGCTTTCTCCATGGAACAAGATGGTTGTCAGTAGCTCCCAAGTTACCTATTCCCCTATTTACATTGCATGAGAACAAAGCGTCTTTTATGGGCATGGTCTTGAAAGTAGAAAGTTTCTTTCCCAGAAGCCCCCAGCAAATAGATATTCATGACTTATTGGTCCAAACGGAGTTCCTTGACCATAGTGTCCTATGCTTATCATGGTGTGATAAGCTTTGCTGCTTCTTTTTTGCCAATTAGTGTCCACTGTGAACCTTAGACTAGAGCTAATCATACCCCCAATACCTGGCTAAGAATATGGGAGTTGTGATCCCTGGATGGAGAATCTTGGGGCTGTTGATGAGGGAAAACTAGAGAATGGACGTTGTGGGGGCTGGGAGGATCAGCCAACACTTGACCACAGTGGAATGGCCTCATTTTTCTCCTTATGGCTGCAAACTAAGGCCTCTTCCTGTGTCCTCCTCACTAGTCCTTTTTGATAAATTAAGACAGGAGAGTCATTGCTGATGACTTGATTTGACAGAGGTAAAAACAAGGTACCTTTTCTGTATAAGGAAGCTGGCTAAGTGAAAAGGGAATAGAGGATCTGGTAAACTTCTCTTAGCATTCAGTAGAGTGTTCACTTTTAACAAACAAGCAAATAAACAAGCAGACAAGAAAACATAATGACTCCATAAAACACACATACCTTCAGTAGCCTGCAGGACCTCAAAATCAGTTATGTGTTTCTTTTGTGATGTGCATCTTCCTGATTCAAAATGACAGTAGTTGTTTTTATGATGTACCAGCTCCCAAAGGGGATGGCTCATCATTCAGTTCCATGCAAGACCACCATCCTCTAATAATAAAGGAAAGAGCAATCTAGGGAAAGAAATTGCCTGTTACAGTGCTTGTTTCTCATAATGGATCTTCCCAAACATTTTACAAATATTAGTTAAACCTCTCAGCACCCCTGTGTGATGAATACCTATTTTTATGGAGTGGTGTAGATAGAGTCAACTGACCAAGGCCCCTCCACAAATTAATGTCAAAAGCAACCCCCTTGACTGTTGGACTCACAGCTCCAGTACCGGTCACCCGACAGCATTGCCATTTAACTTCCTTCCCTTCCCAGAGGGGAAAAGTATGCACAGCCAAGCAGAAGCAAATACATTTTGTTCTGCTGCTGCTTGGAACAGATTAATATGAGTTTGAAGGACACTACCTGATGACTTTAAGAAGACATTGAAAGAATGGAGCAATATGACCAGTAGAGAGGGCATGGTGCTCCTGCAACAAGAAATGAAATTATTGTCCTTTAATCCTTTTCAAATATTATTTACCGATCACTCACAGGGTGCTAGTCATTATATTAGTCCCTATATGGGATTTTCAGATGGTTAGTTACAGGGATGACAGAAGACTCTACAGCTATGAAGGACTTGGATAAAATCATGTGTTCAACTTTGAAAGGGATGTGTTCATTTTACCAATAAATGCAATCCATCCCCTGCCTTGTGGAATGTACTGTTAGGTAGGGGAGATAAAAAAAACTCAGTAACTACACTCTAAGCAAAATGTAATAAATGAAATAATAAAGGTATTCATAGTTTACCGTGGAAAATCAGGAAGGCCAAGAAATTTCTTGGTTGGAAAAATTATCACTTGGAAATGCCCTGGGGGGTGTGGCATATTATCTGGGCCTGAATTTATGAGGATTATAAAGATAATGGAGGTAAGGAGTAAAGGTATACTAGTGAAGAGACGAGTATTGCAGAGTCTCAGAGGTGAGAAAACATGGTTTGTAGATAAGTAATTATATTTGGCTGGAGTGTACAAATGAAAAAAAGTAATGGGAAATGGAGTAACTGGAAATGAAGGCTGGGGAACCGGAGTGGTCTTGAGTGTCAAACTACACAGTGTGGATTTAATCCAGGAGGAAATGTAGAGCTTTAAGAGGCTTTATAAATTTCATAGCTACCACTTTGTCTCATGAAGTATCCCTTAGAGCTCATATTAGAGTCGAAATGCTCGTGTGGCTCAAGTGTGGCCTGACACCAGTTAGTCCTAACACACAGAGCTGCCGTTCTCTTGGAGCTCAGACACAGGCAGATGAAAGTCAATGCTGAGGCCACAGCATAAGGACATGAGGCACCTTAAACCTGCAGCTGAGAGGGTTGAGGATAGGAGTGCATAATAAAAGAAGCACCAGGTGACTGAGTGACAGGAAGCGTAGGTGATTCTCCTTGCCGTTCCTGGTAGGCTACAGAGTGAGGCAGGGTGAGACAGTGGTCTGAGAGTGGCTGATTAAGTCCTGTCACCGGGTTGGCATGATTAGTCAGTCAGCTGTGTGATTATGGGTAAGTCCTTTGTAGTGAGGCAGTGGACTAAATTAGCGTTTTCCAATGTGAGCTCCGTAGAGAATCAGTAATGCAGAATGTCCCGTTAGAAACAAAGGGTCCGTGGTCAGCTAAGTTTGGGAAGTGCTGCTGACGCAGTTCCACTCGGGACATCACGCTGTCCATTGAGGGACATGTTAAAGTCTTAGAGTTCTGCGGAAAGAGGGGCAGCTTTACTCTGCTGAACTCAGCCTTTCCCACCCCTCTTTGGTCATAAAAATCTTATTTATTTTTCTTCCATGCACGAATACCTATTGGCTCCCTGTGGGGCACTTTGGACAGCTTGGGCTACATTATTTTAAGGGGAGAGTCCTACTTGTGCGACTCTCTCTGTGCCATCCCCTAAAGTTTCTTCTGTCTAGGATTTTATAAATCCAAAGGAAGTCTGCTCCTCCAGTCTGGTTGAGAGAATTTTCCTACCGATAACACAGGCTTGACTAGTATCCTGCAATCAACTTTCTCTCAGAGTGGAGGCAAGAAGTTCTTCAAAAGTGTTTTCAAAAGTGCTTTGAGATCCTCTAAGGCTGGAGATCCCTGGTGGATTCGTCATATGACTTCATTAGGAACCTTGTATGCTAAGAAGCTCTCGACTTCAGCTTCCAGTTTGGAATCATCATATTTCTAACGTATTCTATTAACCAGGAAAGAGCTGAGGGATTATTTTTTTCTTTCTTTCTTTTTCTTTTTTTGCATCTGTATATAATGTAATTTAACCTAGCAAAAAAGACACTGATCGTCTGTCCCACAGGACTTAATTAACTCCCAGCTTCATGGAGCGACACAGAAATAATAAGAAAAGGAAAAGTTCGGGTGTTCCGTACCTGTCCACTTCCACCTCTGGTGCATAATGAGATGTCAGGAGCGGTGACACTGACGAGAGGTGTAAAACGTGCTGATTGCAGGAGGCGGCAAGCTGCCTGCTTGGCTCTGGGGAGTTCTGGCTGGGCTAGAAGGACTGAGGACCCAGCCAGTAGCCTTTCCCTTCAGATTACAATTTCCAAAATTCTCCGCACTCACCTCCCTGCCACCTGAGTGGTGGTTTTGTTAACCTTTAGCTCTGTCTTCTGCACCCTGGTCGGATGTTATGATAATTGTCATGGGGCAGATGCCGTGTTTATTAAGCTGCCTGTAGCAAATCCGGACTGGTAGTGCAGGATTCTACCAGCCAACCCTCAGGGGAGCCCATTAAGAAATTGCAAGGCTAATAAAAATTGTGCTGGATGAAACTGCAATCTACTGGTGCCACTCCGTGATGGGTTGAATCTGGTTTTAAATATTAATGGAGCAGGGACTGAAGGTTTGAACTGGGACCGTTGTACCAGCAGCACTGAAAGCTGTACCTTCTTAACCCAGAGCTGGAACAGTGCGGTGAGACAGTGAGCTTGCTTCTCTGGACTAGCTTTCTGCATGTTCAAGATAGGAATTTATGAATGTTTTTTACTTGCTAACAATGCACTGCTCCTGGGAAAAAGCTGCACTCTGCCATGTGGCATGCAATTTAGGCTACAGTTTGAGTCCTCTGGCCTCACACTGATTGAAGCTCCCAGTGCCCGTGCCTGAGGGGTGCCTTGAAAACACGTGGGGAACAGCTCCCAGCTCCTCATCTCAGTAAAATGGTTCTGAAACTTCTCTCCTGGTAGCGTCTCAAAAAGAAGATTGTGTGAGATCTCTGGGAGAGCCATTCCAGAACTTAACTCCATCTTCACACTGCACCCCATCAAATCCAGGGCCCACTTCAAAAATTCTTCATTCCTTTTTAAATCCTTTCTGCTTGCAGCATTCATCATGTCACCTGGATAAATGGGTAGTTTTCAAACAATAGAATGAAACAACCAAGTATATAATTGTTGTTTTGGGAATATTGTGAAACATGAAAGGAAAAACATAACAGGGTATTTTAGGTCTATGTGTGATGTCATCTAGAGATGTAAATTTTTCATTTTGACTGTGAAGAAACGCTATGACTATTACTAAGAGAAAGAGGTACTTCCTGTGAGGGACTGAGTGAAGCTCTTTACTTGAACTAGGCATACATTCTCAAAATGATACTTTGAATTGGTTACTATTATCATCTCTGATTTACAGATTAAATTGCTCAGAGAGGTTTACTAGCTTGTTTCAGGACCCACAGCAGGTGAGTGGCAGGGCCAGGACTCAGAGATTGAAGAATTCTAGAGCCTGTGTTATTTAGCTAATTTTTTTGAAAAATGTCTTTTTTCAAAAATGAAGAAATTTTTTTCCCTTTTATAAACATTTTCCAAGATCAATATGTGAAGTTACAATACAAATTTGTGGAAGCAGATGTCTGGGCAGTGGGGAAAGTGCACGTGTATTAAAATATATCTCTTGAGCTTCAAGTTCAGCCCTGAGCATGGATCTAGGTCTAGCCCCTCTCACCTGCCACAGGCTCTGCCCACTCCTGCCTTTTCTGGGCAATGTCCTATTTGTGTTCTAGATCCTTCCAGTGAGATATTTGCTTCCTCTACCAGTCTGCTCTGGCGGAGATTTGAGGGGCAGTGACTGTGTGTCTGTGTGTGTGTCTGCATGCACGTTTATGCTGGGGGTGTGGCGACATGCAACGTGAGGTCTTTTCTGTAACTACTTCAAGGGTGAAGTTTTGTGGCATAAACACAGGAATAAACATAATTAAAATTGAGGATCACCAGATTGAAATCAGTTTTCAAAACTTTTATTGTAACTTTTGGAAACTGCTGTTGAAACTCTATACATTGGGAAACACAAGAGAATCGTACTCGTACCAGAGAAATAAGTTATACAAAGTACAAAAGGTGGTTTATTCAGAAAGGCCTTAAAATTTCAAAGGAAGCCCTTTGGCTTCTAAAACCCAGTTTTGCCATTTTTTACCTTGGTTTTCCTGCAGGTTGCAGAGGTGGAGATATGCGAGACACAGCTGATTTTCATGGTATCTTCCTGACTCTTTCATTAAATCTTAATAATATGAGTAATATTTAATAGAAATTACTTCTTTTGCAGTATAGAGAGAGCCACATTATTTACTTTGCTGTATTATTTTAGTGAAGTAATGGAAGATCAGTTTTATAGTTCGAAGATATTCAGTTTAATCTTTTTTTAACTTTCTGGAGAATGAGGCAATGCATCTTATGAGGTAGGGATGAGGGATGCTGACATGGGCAATATAGAAATTTTGTAATTTTTAGGTGCTTGCCAATAATGCATTGCTCTGTAATTTTAGCTTCTCTTTTCCTACTTAGGCTCTCCACAAAATTACTTATGTGCTTTATTATATAGAACTAAACAAAACACCTTTCAAACGACATGTGCTTAGAGTGGAAAATTTAAAAAGAGGTAGTAGAAAGAGGCAAAAAAGATCACCCACAATTTCAGCACTCAGTTGCTTTGATCCTTGCCAAGGAGATGTTGGCCAGTGATGTCATGAACCTTGCGAGGCTTCCTTGGCACCCTCACCCTGTAACCTTCAGCTGGAGGGTTTAGGGATGGCAACTCCTTTCAAAGTCTGCAGGCATTGGACACAGAAGTAGAGTAATTTGGTAAAATAATTAAAGGACATTCTCTGTATGCTGAATGAATAAATTTGAAGTGTTGTAAGTTCAATGTTGGCAATGTATGGGGTGATATATCTATCTCTGTCACTATATGCCCATCCCTAAAAGGTGAAGGGGTTAGCCAAGGGATGTATATGCATAATCCATAGACACAGACAGCAGTGTGGTGATGGCCAGAGGGAAGGGGCAGAGGCTGGATGGAGGCGGACCAAAGGGGGCTGCAGAAATGAGGACATCCGTAATAGTGTCAACAATAAAAGTAAAGGAAAATAAAAGACAAACTTGAAACTTCCATCATAAGAAGCAATTCTGTTCAGCGTCATAGAAAATTAATTCCATTCTTTCTGGGATGTCCCACACTCCTGTGGGACAATGGGAGGGACAGTGCAATTGGCTTATTTAAGGTAATATATTTATTAGTGCCTATTTTTCTTTAACTTTTATTAAATAATTTCAAACATATGAAAGTAGAGAGAACAGCATGATGAAACCTATGTACTCATCACCCACCTTCACCAGCTACCAGTTTATTTACTTAAAAAGAACTTTTAATTGAAGACTATTTATATGGGTTACCTTTGAAAGGCGAATCTGCAAATGGGAATGTTAAGAATAAAGGCAAGTTTTTGCATATGAGTTGGGCCATGCTTGGTATCTCATCAAATTTCATGCCTGAGCAACTGACTATTCATTAACTTTAAGGTAATAAATAGTGTGTTGACCACTTTTATGTGACAAGCACAAGGCACATAGCTATTTTGTGTGCATTATTTTCACAGCTCCAGGGAGCGGATATTATTAGCTCTGTTTTACAGGGAAGGGAATGGACACGTCTGAAGGTGGAGAGACTTGCCCACAGTCCCACGACTAACAGGGTGGCAGCTGGGGTTTTTGAAATACAGTCTGGCTAATGATGGACTTTCCTTTAATCACAACACTGTCTGCTGAGTAACTTACAAAAAGTGATAGTGAATGGTGTGTCAGAGGTGGGAAGAAACTCAGATGGGGAAAGGATAAAGCAGTATGGCAAATAAATTTGAGTTAATCAAAAGAAATCTTTCAATAAAATCTCAAAAGTAGTGACATTAGAGTAACTCTAAGTGAGTTAAGTATCACTTCAGTATCACAAGGACACAGCTGTGTTTTACTAAGGAACAAAATATCTCCATTTTATTTTGAAAACCAAGATTCTTCCCATCCCATAGCTGTATTCCTGGCCCTGGAATATAGAAGGGCTCTGAAAGAAGTGAGGGGCTCCACTCATGCCTAGTCTGACTTTGTATGAAAAGATGTCCATTGTAATAAAACAAAGAAATATGCCAAACAAGGGAAGGAAAGGACTCAGGAGCAGATATTATCAGTGCTGGGAGAGGCAACATCTGCGCCAGGTTGTTAAGATGTAGTGAGTCAAGATGGCCACGGCAGTAACCACAGGCTATGTCAAGAGATAAATGGTTGACCTCAGCCCGTGTCAGGCTACGATTGATGCCACTATCAGCCCTGGTGCCTTCCCAATGATTTTTTTAAAAAAAATCTTTGATAGAGTGTGTTATCTAGTTACTGGCACTAGGGCAATAGCCCGGAGGGGTGAAGGAAAAGGAAAGAATAAAAGGTCACTCCAGGAGGACAATCTCTGTCGGACTAAATGAGAAAAAAAGGATCTAGCTGAAAAGGGGAGGAAATAAATAAATAACAATAAAAGCAGCTGCTAGGTGCATGGATGGGATAAGTAAAATTGCTGTTTCCCTTTTGTCTGTCCTCCTCTCTTTCCTTCTTTTTCTCTCCCTCTCTCTTCTTATTTCTTCTTCCCTCTCTTCTTCCTTTATTCTCTCTCTCCTTTTCTTTTAAATTAAGATACACTGTGAGCGTTGCTGGGGAGTCTAGCAGATGTAGCTATAGATTCTTTGTTATTTCCTTGAACTTTTTTAATGGTTTGATTGGAATTGCTAAGACTTAAAAAAAAAAAACTGTCTGCAGAAGAGGTGAAATTACAGGCCTTGATTAGCACTCCTAGTCTGTCTGTAAAATAATGATAATTCAAGAGTGAAAGATACAGAACAAAAGAAAATTTCTCAAGTATTGAAAAAATGTGCCCTCATTATATGTAATTAATTTAGTTTTGGTGGATATGTGAATTCACATATAACTCTCCTGTTTTTCTCCCCAAGTGTGTGTGTGTGTGTGTGCGCCCAAATGCATAGTGATTTTCACAAGCACCTATATGCAGTTTTGGAAAGGTAGGAATAAAATTGTTTTTGTTCAATATTGCTGCACCAACAGAATTCTATTTCATGATAATTTAAAATGGCTCTTTTTAGCCTTGAAACAAGTTTAGCCGGGAAAAAAAAGAAGGAAAAACTTGGATTTTTTTTTTTTTTGCCTAAAAAACATGGCTTTAATTAGGATGAATATTTTTTCTTTTTAATTGACCTGGAAAAATCTAGTGTTTTCTGCATTGAGTGTTTGTAGGAGGTGAAACAGTGGTTCCAGGGCAAGGGGCCTGAAGGCTGGAGTGGATCCATGACATTAATGCTTTCCTTGAGAAGTACTGTGTTGTATATGAAGAATATTGGGCTCCAAAAGGAACTCCAGAGAGAGCAGGGAAATATATTTCAGGCAGAGTCCACACACTGCTGAGGCCAGAGGAGTTTAACAATATGATTCACTGGCCTTCTCACTGGCCAGCCCTGTGCAGGGCCATCTTTAGTCAGCACAAGTTGAAGGACTTGCTTTACCATCTCTTCCTCTGTCACAGGCTTCAAGCAGTGGAAAGAGCATGAGTTATGAAGCTGGAAGACGGGTTCTCGTCCCTGCCAACACCATGTTACTAAGCAGCCCTGCGCCCATGGCTTAATTTCTCAGAACCATGATTTCCCTCATGCATATGATGGCAGTAGCGTTTCATAGTATCTTCCCGCAATGTTTTTAAGACTTAAGTGAGTCTACAGATGTGAAAAGTCTCTGAAAGTACTAAACTTTTAATGTAAAAACTTTTATATTAAACTTTTAAACTTTTAATAGTGCTTTTAAAAAGCACTATTCACCTCTCACAGTTCTCATGTCAATGCGGACGCCAGCAGAGTGTGGTGGTAGTGGCTGGCTGTGACGTGGACAGACTCTTGCCGAGTAGAGGGATGAAACAGCGGTTCTTGGAAATTTCTGTTGAATCATTTAAAGTAGGGGCAGGGTGAAGAAATTAAATTATAGGGCTAGATGAAAAACTGAATTTTTTGTGCTTTTAATAATTTCTAGTATGGCTACATAAATTATATGCTATATAATTTGGTTTTCTCATAAAATTAATATTCCATATACTACATTTAAAACTAAAGTTTATTTTGTCCAGAATCTGTCTCTTTTATTGAGGTATGGATTACATATAACAAAACTTGCACAGTTATTAAGTACATGTAGTTCATTCATGTGTGTAAGACTGTGAAGCCTACACTCAAAAATCAAGATATAGAATATTTCTTTAACCAAGTAAGCTGGTCTGGCTTTAATTGTTTTTACTTATTTTTGCCATAAATGGTGATGCAGCAAGTAAATCTAAGAAATGTATTGTTTGCTTGTTTTTCTTTAAGGAAAACTATGAGAAAGGCAAGGAGTGGGCAGTGAAACCTACTGAGCACCTATTATTTGTCAGGCACTGAGTTGGTCTTCACACATGTTAGTTAACTCATTATAATGGCCCTTGAAAAATCTCCTCTTTATTAATGAGGAACTGAACTTTAAGGAAATTAGGAGAGTATCAAGGTCACATAGTGAGCAAGTGGTGAAGTTGAGACTTTAGTGAGTATAAAGCCTGTTTCTTCAACTGGTAAAATAAAACAATTCCTGTTATTTGGGGACCTGAGGGTCTTCCACAGAATCAGAGATAATGAAAGTCCACAATTTTTTTTTAAAAGGTCTGAAGAAAAGGAACTCTCCCACGAGAGGAGAAAATGTAATGGCTATAACTTTTGATTGGCGATTCAGTCGAATTGAGATCTTTCTGTTTCTGGGGCTCTATTTGTCTCATAATTTCAGGTTTCTGGAAACTTTACCACTATTGAGACATGTTTTATATTGTTCTCAGTTGCTTTGTAGGCCATGGACTCCTAATATCTGAAAACAGAGCTCTGAAGTCCTGGTTTTTGTCCAGCTTTTTGTCCTTGGGCACATTACTCTGCCTCTGCATGCCTTGGTGTTCTCATCTGTCAATAGGGCCAATAAGAGAGATTCCTCACCAGGCCGCTGAGCAGTTTAAACAGGGTTATAGAAGTGAAAGTCTTAGTGCTGTGCCTGGTGTCTATTAAATGCTCAGTCAGTGTTGCATACTATTATTCCTACCAGCCCCGTGCTTTCAGCCTGGAGTATTGTAATTGTTTTGGTTTTCATTTTAATTTTTTTGAAATTCAGATCAATTTAATGTGCTACCAAAATAGGGGGAATCTGAGTGAGAACATAGTTGGACATAAAACTGTGCCCTGCACTTGCATTGTCCCAGCCTTTGTGAGGGCTGCTGGGTGGTGCTGTGTCACGGTGCCCCCCACCTGTATACCCACTGCTCTGCTTGGCACCTGCTGTTTTTGCTTGTGTCCTGCTGGACTGTGTGCCCCTGGGAAGTGATCCAAGAACCTAGCCCCATGTGCCTGGTGTTTCATAGGTACTGAAGCACTACTTGTTCAATAAATGACAGCTCCAAATTTCATTCCTGGACCAAGCTCCCTACTCTTCCATTTTTCTTGTGGAATGAGGAATAATGTAAGAATTAATTTTTGGACAAGCAAAAATTTTTCTTTGAAATACCAAGCCATGTTTATTTTGGATATTATCTTTTATAATAGAGCAAAAGCTTTTCTGCTTTTTTGACTGAGTATAGACAATAGAATCAAATGTCTCCTTGATGCTTCAGAATCATTAGCACAGACTTCAGCAATTTTACTTTTAAAAATAATGCCTTTATCCTAGGTTGTACTGACATTGTGAAAGGTGTTTGCTTCTCAATCAGTGGCCCATGGATGTATCGATACGTTCGGTCCCTTCCTACACTGTCAGACTGAAGGTCTCATATCTGGTTCTGTCAGCAGCCTTCACCTCCTTCTAATCAGTCCTTCTGTTCTCTTCTTGACCAACTGGTAAGACAACAAAATGTTAATAGATGTGTGTGAAAAATCAGAGTAAAAAATTTTGAGGAACGCCTTGATGCACACTTCTTGAAGAAGTGTGTGAGGTTTCTGTGAGTGGTCAATGAGACCTATTCCTCTCCCCCAACCCATTTCTCATGAGTCATCTTCATGACTGAGATTGTGAGAGCTCAGCCCTGTAAGTCCCCTCCAGCAAGATCTAAGACAGTGTTCCTATAAGACTAGAACCAATTCTATATATCTCTTACATTTCTGTTTTATTTTTAAATGCAAGATACAAGATAATAATTATAGCTCCACAGATTCCCCAAACAGAATTATGCCTGTTTATCATTAAGTTTTTAATTCTCTCTCCCACTTCTATAACTGGAAATATGCTAAGATGACAAATAAATTCTTCCTGTGACCTATGCTATTTGTTGTCATAACTATCAAAAGTACCCTTTGATTCATTAAAGACTACTCTAAATTATTTTTTAAATACTATTATATAACTTTTAGAACTAATTGAGTAGTTATGTGACATGTGAGAATAAGGGAACATATTTGGTGTTTTAAATGAAATTATAATCCATAAGTATTTGGCATTTTTATGAAAAAAATACCTATGAATAGCAAAAATATCTTTGGATAAAGAGCCCACCTCTGTCTCCTTACTTTTCTGGTTGTGACCTCTGAAATATCTTCATGATTTCATGTCATCCTTGAACATTCTCTCCTTTGTGTTTTAAGGGGGGCCCAACCTTGGTTTGGTAAATAAAGACCTTGGAATTATAGGTGATTTCTGGTTCACAGATTCCGAACTTCCCCTTTGTAACTGAGCTTTTGTCTGCAGTCCTCAGAGGCACTCCTGATGAGGTTACAATTTCTCATTTCACTTTTACTCAGTCCAGGGGTGTCTCAGACAAAGGATCCCCTAAGTACTCCAGCACAATATTGGCTTCAGGGAAACGACGGTTGCTCTGAACTTCATACTGATATTGGCATCCAGGCATGCTTTAGATCAAGAATCTGTACGGGATCACTGATCTCAGAACATTGTTCATAGGACTGAGGTTCAGAATGATGCTCCACTTTTGGTTTAATATATCATGGAAGTGGACACTGACAACAAGCAAACTGTGTGTGAACGGGGTGTGTGGGAGTCCCCTTTCCTTTCCAGCTCACTCCCTCCTTCATTGCATTCCTTTCTTAAACAAGTCAGTGTGCTTAAAGCCTTCTTTGGTAAGGAGTAAAGTCAATAACTTGCTTCTAGGCCTTTCTTGTGAGGAATCTACTTGGTTAATGATGGGTTCACTCCCATCCAACGAATCAGAATTTTAGCGAAGACATACTGTTTTCCTAGCCTCATTGATCTATCCACTGTGTTCTCATTTGGAAAAGGATAACTTTAGTGGCATTGCCTCCTCAAATAAGTATTTTCATCTTGCCTCTCTAATGAGCTGAATAAGCTTATTTCTTTTTCTTTGTGACCTGCTCCTTTGTCATAACTCAAAGTTTTCAAATCTGTCCTCATAACTCAGTTTGCTGTAGAGCAAAGAACTTTATTAACATTTTCCTGCCAGACTTGAAAACAATTAGAGCAGTGACTAGAAGGAGTTAAAGAGGACCCCCCAAACCTTGAAACCAAACAGACATCACAGGGCAGGGATAGCAGGTAAAGTGGTTGCTATAAACACTTTCTCTTGAAAGCTGTGTCTTTTCAATAAACACACTGTAAGGCCCTAGCAAAATATTTCCAGTTGCCTTCATGGGTGGTGCAGTGCTGGAAGCTGTTAGCTCGTGCTCAGTTAAATTTCAAATGTCAGAGCTCATTAATAGTGATTTTAGCCAAAGACAGCTTGTAAGGAGCTGTGCAAACTTAACTTCCTCAAATAAAATGAGAAGAAAGATGACCATTTAACATTGCTTTTCCTCCCCCTGCTTTCTTCACCTCCGCTCCGAGTTTGTTTTTGGTTTTATTGACAGTAGGTTTCAAGTTTATACTCAGCATTTCCCTTAATTTGCCTTGTCCTTTTATCCCCGCCTTGGGAAACAGGCCTATTATAAAGGTGTTGCGATGTTTCTTTGAGTTTTAGGAGGAGCGTTTTGTCTGTTTGAAGCGGGCCTGGAGGAGTCTGTGAAAGTGTGGAGGCAGAAGGTTCAGCTTTTGAGAGAGAGAAACACACTATGATATGATTATGTGTTCAGATGCCGTTCTCAGCCTTGTCTGAGTACAAATGTAAAAGGAAATTCTGTTTCCACAATGAGGATGTTTCAAATTAGAGTATTAATACAAGCAAGCACCCCAATTATTTGTAGTCTGGCCGGTTCTCACTGCTGTGGTTACCTGGAAAATTACATGAAAACACACATTTTTTTAAACCTGGTCTGAATTTCACTGAGGTGTGAAACTTTATGGCAAACTAATTAATAACTGAGCTACCACTTACAAATTCAACATCAACTTGGACTCCCTTTTGACTTTGGGTTTTGCTAACAGCACACTTTACTGCACGCCCTTCCTGAATCTGGCAAAGGCTCCCTGGGCACCAAGGAAGCAATGCCCAGGATTTCAGCATGTATGCAAAAGGCTGAAAGAACCAGGCCAGATACCTCTGAGGTGGTCTGGGTGTGGATATCCTAGAGCCTCTCTTATAAGTCTCCTCATTTTCCTGAGGAACTTGAGCTTGGGCTGCACAGAAATTTTTGTGTGACTGCAATCCCTATAGAGGTGGAGTGAAGTGGGAAGAACACTTCGGGTGAGTGGCTATCAGGGGTTTCTTCTGAGGACTTATGGCCGTTCCCTCACGGGGGCAAGCCTGGGTCCCAAGCAGAGGTTTATGAGTCCTGTGGCTTTTCTCCATTTTCCACTGAAATAAGGGAATTTTACTTTTTCCCATCTAATGGTTTGTTTGATTTTTAAAGAAGTTGACTAATTTGTGTCCATACTGCTATGCTAAACAAAGGTCATTAATTGTGAACTGCCCACCATCTTGAAATTGAAAGGAATCTCATTACAGTCCTTAAATGCCTGGGCGCCCAGGTGTTGTTTGTAGGTTTCGCTGACCGGGGCTCTCAGACAAAGGCTCTAATAATATGGGGTCGCGTAGAGTAGGCTGCATTGTTCAGAGTGTTGAAAGTTGGCACGATTTTTTTTTAAAAGCCATGGGATTATATATTTATGGATGTAGAATTGTAACCTGGGAAGTATTCCTAAGAATAATGTCTTTTAGCTTTTCTACCTTCTCTTGCAAACATCTAGAATTTGCCCTTCTACAAAAGAAATGAGCTATGTGTGGCATTTTAAGTGTTGGCTTGTATGTTGGTTTCTTCTAGACAGTGAGCTTCCTGAGAGCAAGGAATTATGCTATTTATCATTTTATCCTTGGGGCCTAATGCAGTACCTGGCTCAGTGAACGTTTGTTGGTCAAATGTAATAAAACTTCATTAACTGATACACTAACAAGCTTGTAGGTGAAATATTTAACTTAGGAGAAAAATAAGTTTTATGGACTCTAGCATGTTAATCATTTGCATGCAAACAAAAGCCAAAAATTACAAATAAGAGCTGTCCATTTATTAAAGCAGGAGTGGAGACACAGCGGGGGAGGGGGGGAGGCACAGTGCCAGAAGTGTGAGTTGTGCCTTGATAAATATTTGCATATTCTGCAATCTTTTCAGAAACACTACATAATCTTAACAGAGACAAAGAAATTGTTAAAATTTCAGGCAAGAAAAAGCTTTATGGTGTTATTATAGTCCACTGTTTGTTGGCTGCATGTTCCACATAGCTGGTCTAATAATTAATTTGGTCTAATTAACTTGGAAGTGCTCACTGTACGCCAGGGACTGTGCCAGTGGTTGTAATGCATGGGTGATTACGATGTAGTCCCTGAATCGCCAGGAGAGAAGGGGGACATGCACAGGTGTGGCTGTGCTATGTGTAGGAGACAGTGGGGCTTTTGGAATAGTTTGAGGGTAGTGCCTATTGTAGTGGGGGAATGGGAGGAGCAGGAGATGAGGCTGCAGAGATAAATCATGGGGTTGGGGTATGAACTCACCTGAATTTAGTTGGAATTTATTCTCTAGTCACTGGGCATCAGCTCTCTTCTAAGTTCCATACCTGTGTATTCTGAGTGTGTGAGGGGTGCAGGCCAAGGTGTGTGTGTGTGTGTGTGTGTGTGAGGGTGGGGGAGAGAGAGAGAGAAACAGAAGGAAAATGGAAGGATGTGTGCAGAGTGGAAGCAGAGAGACCATATAGGCCATTGCATTCAGTGGCCATTCATTTAACCTTAATTAATTAATAATTAATCCATCCATTCATTCATTCCTCTATTCATTCAATAAGTAGTCTTAAAAACCTGCTGTCCAAGTATTGCACTAAAGTCTGGATGTGCGAATGGAACTGGTCTCTGCCCTTATGGAGCCTGTAGTCTAGAAGAGCCAAGTGAGAGATGGGGACCTCCTGTAGCCCCACATGCAGACAAGAAAAATGAAATGAGGCATCTAGGAGGTGAATGGACATGATGTAGTGACCTATTGGCTGTTGGGGTGAAGGGCAGGAGGACTGTAGGTGATGATATTTTTGGTAACTCTGTAAACTTGGTGGATAGTGGTGTCATTAAGTAATATTTCAGGTATGGATGGTGGAGTGAGTTTGTGAGAAGGGGAAAATGATGAATGCAGTTTCACATATGCTGAGTGCTCCATGTAACATACCAATGGAGATCTGCAGCTATTAAGAGTTTAGGTGGGAGTTCAGGGTTTGAGACACATATTTGAGTGTTGTTATAGGGTAGATGGTGAAAGAGGCCAAGGCAGGTGGTGATAGTACACAGGAAGAATGTGTGGATAAGAAAAGATAAGGAAGCTTGGGGCCTGCCTTGTCACGGACCCCAGCTGGTGTGGTCCACAGTGTTGTAGCTGAAACAAAAGAAATTCACGGACTACGAATTCTGTGGAGAAAAAGGGCAAGCAGCTTCTCTCTCAAGGGGTGCAAAAGCCTTGGCCCTTGCTTCATGAGCTTTTATTGTCTTTCTGGGCACATTACCTGAAGGTCCTTGTTAACTATGCACAGGTTCGCATTAGGTAGTTACCTTTTACAGAAAACAAAGGAGAGGATGCTGGTAATCACGTTGCAGAAGAGGGATATTTGCAAATGAAAAGGCAAGAGTGTTTGGGCTACACTCATTTAGCATGGATTTTAGGAAGTTACTTTGCTGTAGATATTTGCTGCAATTCAGGGCGAGGGAGTTTTTTAGCAAAAGCAATACTCAAAGTGTCCTAGGTACGTTGCAGGCCTAATTACCCACAGGAGAACATATCCGTGGGCATGGGCCCTGTGCATCAGACCTTGCTTTCCACTGGGAGCTGGCCCACACCACGCAGAATGGTCTCCTACACTGGTCTGTGGGATGAACAGAGAGGATACTGATCCCTGCCCATGTGTTCTAGATCCCACCTCTCGTACCTCCAAAGCACTTAATGTCATCAATGACCTTCTCTCTCTCTTTTCTTAATTTTCTCTCTCTCTCATTCAGTTAGCTCATCTTCCTCAGGATATAAACTGTTTAATCTTAAACAAAGAACTCCAAACTTCCCCTAATCTTCCTTTGATCCTGTGTCCCCCTTTACAAAGTGACTGAGCTCTCTCTTCCCTTCACAGCCTTGCTTGTTGAAAGGGTAACACCGTTGGCATTTCGAGTTCCTCCCCTCTCGTCTATCCTTCCCTCAGGCTTCGGACAGCCCCTCAGCAATGAAATGTCCCAGGTCATGGTCTGCTATAACCTCCTACTAAATAAGGACTACTTTTAAGTCCTTATAACCTGCTTTTGAATGTGTTAGTCTTGATGGGCTCTAATAAGCACTTAACTCCACTTCAGTCCAAGGTGATTTCAGAGCCTCAAACTTTTATTCAATTTTTAAAGACACTCCCACCCCCAGATAGATCAGAAGGCTGTGGTGGGAATGGTTATTTCTCTCTTCTCTCTATCCCCTTCCCCTCTAGGAATTGGCCTGTGGGAGGGAGGGTTGGGGTGAAAGGATCCATTATATGTGGAAGGTATGGCAACAAGGCAACAAGTTCACTCTGGGTGGCAGATGTGTAATTGTTGGCTCTCTCGTATGCCTTTCTGTGGGTTCATCAGAAATCCTCCTGCTGAGGTCTTTGGCCTACAACTTTCTCTGAACTGGCTGGCCCATTGCTTTTTTTGGTGTGTGTGGGAGGATTTGTTTTCTCCCAATAGCCCAGTCTGTCTTTTGAGAAAAATTTCTTTTTTTAATCCCACCTGAGGATATGTTTATTGATTTTAGAGGAAGAGGAAGGGGAAGGGAGAGAGAGGGAGAGAGAGGGAGAGAGAAACATCAGTGTGAGAAACATTGATTGGTTGCCTCCTGTATGTTTCCTGACCGTGGATCAAATCTGAAACCTAGGTATGTGCTCTGACCGGAAGTTGAACCCACAGCTTTTTGGTATGTGGGATGACACTCCAAGCAACTGAGCTACCTGGCCAGGGAAAGAAAAATTCTTTTATATCACTGTAAATTTGTTCCCTTTGAGGGAGCTCACACCTTTGTGTCCAGTAGTGACACATAGCTTGCTTCCAAACTGTGCCCTCTTTTCCTTTGCTGCTGGGCAGGGGCAGCTTTAGACATAATCTCTTGTCTTTAGACTTGCGTGGTGTGAATCGAGTGCTAATGCCTTTTCCATTAAGCTCTTTCATTTGTTCTCTTGAATCCTCTCTCATTTGGTTTAAGTGAGGTGAAAGTGGAGATACAAAACAGGAAAAACCCAGTGGAAGCAGAGAAGGGAAGGGAGGGGACACTAACCAAAGCTTCCCAGAGAAAGGGGGATGACTTGACTTTTGAAGACTGAGCAAGCCTTTGCCTGATAAAATGGGGTTGAAAGGTTTCCTAGATGGAGGTAATCAAAATAACTTCCATGAATGCAGGCATGGACATGTGCAATAGCAGAGTGTCTGGGGAACTACAGGTGATTTCTGTCTGCTGCCACGTGAGGAGCAGGTGAGGAGAGTGGAGAGGTGAACAGAGACGAGAGCTCAGAGAGCGGTGGGCACACAGAAGCCCAGTGGACAAACCCACACTCCACAGAGTAACAAGGTGACTGTTGATGCAAAGGGTTGTCTTCTTTTTAGGCTTTCTTCTCTTTGTCTACTGGTAGGACCTTGAAAAATCCATTTAACCTCTCTGGGCTCCAGTGCTCCTACTTGAAAAACGAGACTGGATGCTCTAAAATTCCTCAATTCCAAACAAAATTCTAGAGAAGCATTGAACCAGTGGGGTAAGTTCAATGTTTCCCCTGCTAGTTTAGTCTAGAGTGTTAGGAACCCAACAAAGTTAATGATTTAAGTAAGGGCAAAGAAACATGTTTTGTTTTCCAATTTTTCAATTGTGATAAAGTATGCATAACGTAATATTTACAATTTTAATGCTATTTAATTGTATAGTACAGTAGCATTAAATGCATTTGCATTGTGTATTGACCACTGTCTATCTTTAGAACATTTCCACTGTCTCACACTGGAACTTTATACCCGTTAAATGCCAACTCCCCATTCTCCTACCCCTAGCTCCTGGCAAGCTCCATTCTACTTTCTGTTTCTATGAATGTGACTACATAGGCAACTCATTCAAGTGGAATAATACAATATTTGTCATTTTATTACTGACTTAAATCTCTTAGCATAATGTCTTTTGGTTCATCCATGGTGGAATTTCCTTCCCCTTTGAGTTGAATGATATTTCATTGTATGGATACACCGTATTTTGCCCATTCATCTGTGATGGACACTAGCTGCTTTTGCTTTTTGGCTATTATCAATAATGCTGCTATGAACATGTGTGTGTAAACATCTGTTTGAGTCCCTGCTTTCAATTTTTGGGGTATATACCCAGAAATGGAGTCATTGGAACATATGGTAATTGCATGTTTAATTGTGCGAGGAGCTGCTGTACTTCTCACAAAATTGGCTGCACCATTCGTATTCCTACCAGCAATGCACAAGGATTCCAATTTCTCCACATTCCCACTAACACTTGTCATATTCTGTCTTTTAAAAAATAATAGTCATGTTAATGAGTGTGAAGTAGTATCTCATTGTGGTTTCGATTTTCATTTTCCTAATAATTATTAAGGTTGAATATCTTTTCATATGCCAATTGGCCATTTGTATACCTTCTTTGGGGAAATGTTTATGTATTCCAGTCTTCTGCCCATTTTTTAACATGTTTTTGTTGTTGTTTTTGAGTTATAGGAGTTCTTTATATATTCTGGATATTAATCCCTTATCAGATATGTGATTTAAATATATTTTCTTTAATTGTATGGGTGGCCTTTTCACTCTATTGATAGTGTCTTTTGATACACAAAAGTTTTTAGTTTGATGAAGTCTAATTTATCTATTTTTTTCTTTGTTTCTATGCTTTAGTGCCCCATATCCAAAAAGTCACTGCAAATCCAGTGTCATAAAGATTTCCTCTATGTAAAAACAAAGAACTATTTTTATATAAATTATGTTGGCCTAAATTCTACCTTTAAAGTCCAAATTTCTTGCTGAGTCTGCAGAATGTAATTAAGTTTCATTTAGTTTCTGCTTTTGCCTCCTCTCCTGTAAACATGCTTTGGGTATCTTCTTAATCATCTTGGTTGCTTACAGAACCAGGCAAGGTGTCGATTGTGGATGCCCACTACCTTGTCTTTAAATGTTTTCAATATGTTCAAAAGATTTTCAAAAATGTTTTAAACTAAATAAAGTTTAGGCTTTGGTCTGCCCACATGAGAAACTTACAGATTTGCAGATTAAAAACTGCACTTCCACCCCCATTTGTTGAATAGAATGGGAAAGAGAAGGGAGTATGAAAAAAGTGATTTCTTCTTCAGTTGATTGATAGACAAAGTGATTTTTTCCTTCATTTTCTAAAACAAAACCAAAAACTTCTGAGGGAAGGGAAACTTTTGGGATCTACTGACATGGTTCATACCTACCAGAGCGCATACTGAGTCATCTTGTAGCAGTCACTCAAATTCACACTTGTGAAATGAGATGTTGGAGCAGATATCTAAGCTTTCATTAACCCCGAAGTAATAGAGGGACTTACTGGAAATTATACTTTTTTCCATTGGAAAAATAGAAAAAGAAGTTTGTTTTTTTTTAAGGAAAAACAGAGCCAACATGAAAAATGACTCCTCAGCAAGTTGAGGAACTGATTTCCAGGAGAGGAATAATTCCTTAATGTTGGGAGAATTCTGCAGAAAGGCATTTTGTTTGTATTCTGAGAGGTGTTGTGTCCTCTGACCAGTCTCCAATATTGCTCATTGAATTAATCCAGCCTTGAGACCCTACCTAGCTGATTACTGTTGCTTTAAGGCTTGTTTCGTAGGAGTCTTTCTGGCTTTTACTTTTACGTTGCCAAACTTGGAGCTTCTTGGGCGATAACTATGCCTGTGGATTCTTTAGTATTTGCCAAGGTTTTGAGTTTTCTGCCTTTAAAGACATATAATATGGACAGTTTTTCAAGTGTTTGTATAAACCAAGTGTATATGTTATATACATATGTTTATACATTGTGTGCATTTTATACAATGAATTCCAGGTGACTGCAAAGCAAATGATTAAAGTACATTTTGGTATCTGGAAATTACATTGAACTTTATGAATTTTTGGAAGGGCTTTGGAAAATTTTTTGCTTTATGGGGTTTTCTCTGAAGAAGAACTTACTAGAAAAGCAAATGCATATTTTCTTTAAACCTTATTTATTAGCAAAGCAATAAATTAGATATACACATATTTTAGGAACAGCTTAAAACATACAGCTTTGATATACTAAGTAAATGGCAGTTGATTTTTGGATTTTTTAAAAATCATGGGAATATTTAAATTATATCACCACCTGCTTGTCACCCCTACCTATGCTAATAACTGGTATATGAAAATTTGGAAAAATAAAACACATATTTTCCATCATGTCAAAATGGCATGTGGTTTTGATCCTGAGAACGGGGAGTTTCCATCACACTGCCCTATCTGAGATCTCTGGGCCTATTTCCTCCTTTGCCTGGACTGCTGTTACTGGTAGTTGGCGTTATTCAATTATCTCTACATTTGAACCTTGGTGTTTACCTCTAATGTCACTCAAGTCAGTAGATGATTCATTGCATCTGGAACCTATAAACAGGGTTTGGCAGAAAAAGGACAATGTGTGGCAGATGCATTTGGAATAAAGGGAACAATGCATTTGAAACTGGGCCCTAAGAGCTTAGAAATTCAATTACACGTTCATGGAACAGGGCTAGGTACCACAGTGCCTGGCCCATAGTGAGTGCTCAGAGAATGTTTATAAAGATGATTGTGATGATTTTAATAAACACAACCTGTATATACAAGAAAGGCATCTGCAGTGCAGTGGACAGGCAAGCTTCCTAAATTACAGATTCTTGAGATTTCATCTCAGCTCTGAAACACATGATTTAATCTTTCTGAGTTTCCTTATTCCTCAAGTAGGGCTGATAACTTTGTGATGCTTTAAAACAAATAAACTTTTGCTTCATTAAGTACAAGATAATACATGTATGAATGCTTCCTGATAAAACATGATGCTACTTTGATATCGGGAGATCTAAAAACATAAAAGTTCCTTTCCCTTCCCTGAAAGTATATTAATCCCTAGTCTGAAGCTTAAAAACGAGGAGAAAGTTATTCAGTCGAGGCCAGTGAAGATACCTGGTACAGGATGGATTTCTCTCATTTCTGAGCTTGGCTTTTCTTTGCAAAGCATTGAAGCATTGCCCTTAAGTTTGTGTAGGAAATAAAAAAAGACCTCCTTTTCCACTCTGGAAGCAATGGAAGCAGAAGAGTAGTGCTATTTAAAGCAATTATATTTAAATAACTATTCTCAGAAGTAGAGTCAGAATTTGGGCTTTCAAAAGTTCTTATTATCTGCCAAGGGACATATGTCGTGGCTGTGTTCAGGATCAGGGAGGTTTTGTATTTCTTCAGCCTAAAGAGAGAGGTTTGAAGACATAGCAGTCCTGTTGAATTTGCTGTTAGTCTTAGCTCTTCCTGAGCAAATTAAAGGTCCATATCAGGTCTTAATTTAAACTTCTTGGCACCATATATTTAAGAATTCTATGTTACATGTCCTGTGGGTGGGGAGTCAGTTATGCAGTGAGAGAATCTGACTCGCATTGCCAACCCAACTTGACCCTTTTGTTCCCTCCTCTTTTGAGCAGTAACTTCAATGAAGGGAGGAAAAAACAGACAACGGTTTACTAGGAAAATTGCTACCCAAAGAAAGCCATTGTGACGGCATATTTATTTTCTACTGCTGCATAACAAGTAACCACAATCTTAGTGACTTAAAACAATGCCTGTTCATTATCTCATAGTTTCTGAAGGTCAAAAGTCAGGGTATAAAGTATTTGGGTTTTTCGGTCAAGGTCTCACATGGCTGACACCTTGATGGCTACATTTTTATCTGGAGTTCAAGGTCTTCCTTAAGGCTCATTTAAGTTGGCAGAGTCTGTTCCTTTCAGCTATAGGACTGAGATGCTTGTTCTTTTGTTGGCTTGGGACTATTTTTAGCTCCTAGAGGCTGCTCTTGGGTCCTAGCCACATGGTCATCCACATAATGCAGCAGTTTGCTCCTTTGAAGGCCAGTGCGAGTATATCTTAAGGGCTCTTCTGAATAGGTGAAGTCCATCTTCCTTTTGATTAACTGAAAGTCAGCTGATTTCTGAATTTAATTATACCTACAAAATTCCTTCACCATTGCCATACTGAGGCCTTAACAAACATCTCACTGCATCAGCAGGAAGGCTATAGGGCTAATTATATGTAATCTTGGGAGTGATTCTCTATGGTGTACGCTAGCTCTACTCCTTAAAAGGGAAAGGGATTGTGTCAATGCACATACAATAGGGGGACAGAAATCCTGGGGAGTATCTAAGGGTTATGATCAATGCAGGTAGTATGCTTACATTTGGGGATTTGGGAAGGTCTCTAGACACAGTTCTGAAAGGCAAGGTTCTCTTGGAATTGCCATGAGTCTGTTTCACATTTTCTCTCCAGGAGAGTCCTGGGCTCTCCTGGAGAACCAAGGAATAGAAACACTCTGAGTCATTTCTGTTCCTAGAGGCTTTACTTAGGCTGTTTGTTTCAGGTTTGAGTTTTGGGGTGGCCTCCGGGGAGCTCACTCATCAGGTGATCTGCATTCTTAGCAATACACCCATCTCTGCATCTAGCATTTCTCAAAGCGGGGGCATGTCTGATGCTAACACAAAGATTGGGGGAAAGTTACTTTGTCTGGTTTGGGTCTTAGGACCCAAGGAATCGGTGTGAAGTCACCTCAGTACCAGAAAAGTGTTGTCAGTCCCTTGCCTCTGTGAGCTGTGTGCACAATTCCCCAAAAGAGGCAGGAAAAGGAGAAAGGGGGAGGGAACAACTAAGGGCAACCCAATTTGTTTGTGTTAATCAGAGACCTACCCACTTTCCTAATTGATTGTTCACTACAAAGTAGCTTCATGCTTTTTTAGCCTGGGAGCTAAATGTAATCAACTTTTGTGTGTTTTTGTAAAAAAAAAACAATATATTTTTTTGCCCTTGAGGAGATCATTATTTCTATTGTATGAAGATGGTAGCCCAAACATTAAAAGTAATTAGAGCAGATGGCAGTGCATACTTCTATTGTAAAATACACTGATGCTTAAAAACTGGTTTTCGTTCTCTGGCTTCCTCCTTTTCTGTCTGCAACCACATATTCTTTGTGCTTCCCCTTAGGTATAAAGAGGAGGAAAAAGGAGAAGGAGGAAAAAAAGCTTCCTCTGGTGTATGAAACTGAGGAGCTGTCAAAGGTTCATAGCAGGGAGAGCGCACTCCCGTGTATTCAATCACTAAAATTAAGTGTTTTCGAAGGCAGTGCAGTCATGGGTCCATTGCATGGGGAAATAACATGCTGTAGTCCATCACTTAAAATGTTAACCTTGTCTCTTACTAGTGACTGGGAACAGAAACATGTGCTCCATGCTCGCTGGTTAAATGGCAGTGTGTCAGTTCTGTGGAAAAGGCTAGCATGTATCTGTCAATCTTCTGATTTGGTTCGGTGTGTGTACGTGTGCATGCACCTGTGTGTGGCATGCACAATACAGGCCCACGTTTCTACTTCTCTTTATGTTGCTTTCAGAGACCTGCTCTATTGCTTACTGGAAAATGGTAATTCAACCCGTTTCCAGAATTTCATGTATATTCTTTACTAAAATGTTTTTACTTACCAGTCCTCAAACTGTTAGGTAGCTGCTTATAATTATCTGTTTTTAATTATAGTTTCATTTTGAACCTGAGCAAATTATAGATAATTGGACAATATCAATTCTTACTGATAATATGAATTGGAATGTACCTGGAAGCAGCAAACTTTTTCTGTAAAGAACCAGATAATAAGTATTTTAGGTTTTTCCAGCAATAGTCTCTGTCACAAACAGAGAGCAGCCATAAACAATATGTAAATAAATGCTCAAAACCATATTCCAATAAAACTTTATCAGAACATTGGGTGGGCAAGGTTTAGGCTGTAGTTTGTTGACCCTGTTATACACTACTGGATATGTTACATGGTTCTTTTCTCTGTGACACATGAAGAATTGAGGCCTTTAATGCAGTGGGCTAGAATGAATGTCCCAATGCATCAGCAGGAAGGCAATAGGTCTGCACAGTGTTATTTCCTTCATGCTGGCCACTCTGTCTCTACACTGACCCCTCAACACTGCAAGTGGGCTCCTTCCTCAGGCTGTTCCCCAGATGGACTCTGGCTCATCCTCCGGCTCACCCTCCGAGTCTCTGCTTCAATCCTTCATCAGAGGTGCAGTCCCTGATCACTCGATTTAAGTGGCTCCTCCCACCTTGGCACTTGGGATTCATTTCACTCTGCCCCCCCCCTCCCCGGCCCCCACCCTGAGCACATTGTTTTATGTATTTGACTGTAACTTTTCTAAAGTATAAGCTCCATGAGATCAGGGATTTATTTTGTTTTGTGCCTAGTCAATGCCTAGTGGGTAGTGATTTCTCAGTAAGTATTTGTTGAATTCATAGGCTCATTGTTTCCACTGTTCCAGGCAAGAAAAGAGTTTGTGATGATTAAGTGACATAATATATGCTGAGTGCATTCAAAAACCGTTAGCCATTATTATTTTATTTAAAATTTTATTAATTTATTTTTAGAGAGAGGGGGAAGTGGGTAGAAAGAGAGGAAGAGAAACATCAATGTGAGAGAGAAACATCTATCAGTTGCCTCTCATAGGCGCCCCATCCACGGACCAAACCCACAACCCAGGTATGTGCCCTGACCAGGAATTGAACTGACAACCTTTCCCTTTGCGGGACGATACCTAACCAACTGAGCCACATAGGTCGGGAGGTGTTAGCCATTATTATTAATTTTAAAAATTAAAACCATTTAAAATTTAAAGTGGAGAGGATAATATGTATGTTTTTCAGTTGTGAGTACTAGTGATGCTATAAGTATAATGTCTAGCTGTTTTTATCATTTTCTCCAACAGGTGAAATAATATTCAGGCTTATAATTCAGAACAGTCATTGTTAGAAGAGATGTGAAGACTCAAATGGAAGAGAAGATAAAGAAAGTCTCTGTAAATTTGTTCTGTTCGTAGACTGTAATAGTCTCCTAAAACTCATGAGCGCTAACATAACTTACATGTGTGAAACACTGAGCTAATATCAATATTCTCTGAGAAATCACAGAGTTTCAGATGGGAACAGAATAGAAGATGAGATAGTGAATTGCCTAGTTTTCTAATGGGGACAAAGGGTAAATCTGAATCAGGTACAGGTCTTCTGCAAAAGGCATTGTTGACATTTCTTTGAGTAGTCCACATGTTGGGCAATCTGGAAGGACTTTCTCACGTTATCTCGTAATTGCAAAAGGTTTATAAGCACCGAAAAAAGAAAATGATCACTTAGAGCCAGCACGAGCTCAGTAGGAACAAATTATGCCAAACTAATTTAATTTCCTTTTTGTTCCCTAAGGAGTTATTAGATTATAGGTCAGGGGCTCTATTTGTAATCTTGGATTTGTAGATGTTTGACTTTTCTACAATGAGCAATTTTTTTGTTTTATAATCAGCTAAAATGATCTCAGTCTGTGTTAATTTATCCATAGTGTCCAGATTTTTTTCTTAAAGGTGATTAATGCACTGGATGTCATCTGTAAGGCAGTCTGTACCAGGGTCAGCCATGTAATCCTCTGAACTCATAGCACCTGGGTTGTGCCTTTAATTATTGAATTAATCATGTTTTATATTATCTTGGTATTTGTCTTTTTCTCAATGAGAACATGAGCACCTTAAGACAAGGATGAGGTCACATGTATCTGAGAGAGAGAGAGATGCCTTTACATTAATGTTCAGACATAAAAGATTTGGGATTTTAAGTGGCCAACAATTTTAATATCACCCAACATTATAATGCTATTATTCAAATAGCCAGGACTGTTGGGAGAGCAAATGTGATTTAATAAATGATGTGATGGTAGTTAACTATTTGGGGGAAAAAACAAAAGCTAAAAACAAAAAATGGGAAACTACCTTCTGACATAAATTCTTAATTAGGTGAGGATTAACATGCAAATATAAAACCTGCAAATCAAGAAGAACATACAAGTGATGTTTATGTAAGAATAAAAAAGGGCTTCCTGTGTATAAACTAACAGGGGATGTCACAAAAGAAAAGATCAATGTTTGATTTTGTAAAAATTAAAAACATTTCTATGTCAAAGAGCACTGAAAAAAGTTAAAAACAATGATCAGTTTCTTATAAAAAATTTTAGTTATTAAAGTGATATTTTAAATTATGGCATAATGACTATGAGCCCAAGTAAGAGTGGACCATTCATTCACTCAAATGTATTTTAGGGGTGCCTACTACATACCAGACATTGTTGTATGTACTTGGGATACAGCCTAAAACCCAGGAGCACTCATGAAACATTGCACTGGGGGCTGACTGACTAAACAAATATATCATGCTTCAGCAATGGTAAGTGCTTTGTAGGAAACAAAGCAGCATACAGGGTGGAGAGAATGTCCGTGACAGGGACCTGTCTTTTCCTGTTTTCAAGGCTCTCATGCTGAAGAAGAAGGCATTCTGGTGAGGTGTCAAAACAGTTCTTCCTTGTCTCTGTCATCCAGGAAACACTGTGACTAGAGAGATGCTCGTATTCCACCTCCACCACCCCAGCCTATCCCACAAAGGTCTTTGCCTGGTGTTGCAACTTGCTGATCAATGACTTCTTTCAAGATAACTCTGGTGGTGTTGCTAATGCATTTAAGGTGACATGTGAGATTTGCAGACACTGCACATTCCCTAAAGTTCACAGAAGTGCTGACATGCAATAAGAAGAAAACAAATTGCATAAGCTTCCTAGCTGAGGCAGGAGAGTTTCTGCTTGTGTGTTCTTTTCTTTTTTGGTTTATTTGGGCTGTATACACTGACGTAAAGATGGGGGCATGTTCTGGATAATTCTTAAACCTCCATTTCCACACCCACCTCCATATGCCCATAGGGAAATGATTTTCTTCATCTGCAGAATGGTAGTGAGTGATTTGTTTATCTCAAAGGAAGAAACTAAAGCTGGAGTCTGAACGCCTTGAGAACTGGTGTGGAAAGGGCTTAAAGGGTACTCAGTGGAAGTGAAACCTATGTTGACCTGGCAGCTGGGCTGAGGACACAGAACGTGGCTTTCACCAAAAACATCGTATGGGTGCCAAAGGTGCTAGGCTTTCAACTATATTGACAAAATGTCTTTTACCAATGCTGTTAGCACTTCTGTTTTGCTTGATTGGACCAAAGCCATTGGGTTTGGAGGATAAAGATGTTGGAAAGTAAACTATCCCCAGTGTTTCATGGGGCATTGCCCTGTGTAGGCAGTAATACTATCAGTGTGTCAACTCTGACAATGTAGCAGAGCTAAAATTCTTACGGCATATCATGGATTCACTGACAACTTGCAATTATGGAGATAAATTGTTCTTCTGCTTCCCCAGGTAGGTGTTAGATAGTTGAGGATGTGTGAATTTTCTAGGATTTCAATATATAGTCAATCATATACTAAAGCATGAATCATCAATAAAATTGTATACATTTCAAGGTACCTTTATTATACAAAAGAAAAACTTGGGTATAAGAGAGCTTAGGTTTCTTGAAACTTAATGCTTTATATTTTGGAATCTATCACACTGACTAGAGAAAGTTAAGGTGAAAAAAAGTCGGTAGAAGATTTCATAGGAAAACTGAATCTGAGTCTCAGGTTTTAATTTAGATATACTCATCATCATTTGGTTTAAATTTAAATAGAGTTTGAAAACACAGCGAGGAATATGAAAAGATATGGGCCAAATCCAATGGCTGAGGAGAACTAGGTGATATAGCATTTGTAAGTATTATAGGCCTTATCACCTATTTGTCCACCTATTGTGTCAGGAAAGTGTGCATGTGTGTCTCATTGTGTGTAATATCTGTAAAATGTGTGCATGCGGTTAGCAGGTAGATGATTCATTTAAGAGGTTATGTCATTGATTTTTATTGTGCACTTATTATGTGCCAGGCACTTTTTAGGGGATCAGGAATATAGCAATAACCAAACAAAGTGTCTGCTTTTCATTTGAATAAGCTCAATATATGATAAATACATAAGGAGTTATATGATATGACCCCTGAGTAAAGCAGTATTAGGGGAGGAGTGATTGGAGGTCTTGTTTTAATAAGGAGACAGGTAAGGAGGTGTTATTTGAGCAGAGACATGAATGACGTAAGAGAGTGAGCCATGTGGATATGAGGGGTGTCTTGTAAGGAGTATTCCAGAAGAAGCCACTGTGAATGAAGAGCTTGCTCTGCGTGAGTCCTGTCTGTTTCTACCCCTATGACCTTTGACACACCAACTAAACTTTTTGAGATTTTGCTTTCTCAATTGTAAAGAGGACATACCAATAGTAGGCCTTCCTACCTGCTGGGTTGGGGCTGAGTATAGCAGTGTTTGAAGGTTGACTGGCCAGGCCCAAAGGCAGCAAATGATACAGAGACTGTTTCAGAATAAGAGAGAACATCTTTAAAATTCACTTAGAGCTAGTGACAGGTATCAACGCTAACTGTAAATCATGACTGTTCCCAAACTAATTAATGGAAGATATCATGGAATAGTCTTCCTTCAACCCTCTAATACCTAATTAATGTCGAGTTGCTCCAGATCTTTCCATTGTGACTTCCATCATGAGCCCTGGCTTTCTTTGCATTCCATAGATGAGCTATGGGTCTGGCTGCCAGGTTAATGTGTCAAAGAGAGCTAATACTGCTGAATTCTTTGGACTTCTCACAGCTTACCCACACATACCATCCCACTTGCTGGTTTCCTTAAGACCTTGAACTTAAGGTTTGAAAGAAACTTCCTGGTTCCCTTTGTGGATCTATTCCCCTCCTCTGTAGCCCTTGCCTTGATTCGGTCCTCAAACGTTGAAGCAGAAGTGTCCTCTGAGGGGATCAATAGCACGGAGGACTCCTGGGCCCACCTTAAACAGTCCTAGGCTGAGAGACACTGTCAACATCATCTTTGAAGTGAAGGGACAGGATTTCTCTAGGATCATGTTGATCTCTGACTGTATAGAAACCCACGCTTTGTAAAATGTCCTTTTATGGTGAACTCAGGGCTGACTTTACCGATGATCTGGTTCACCCTCCTGTGCAGCTGACTTTACTGCCTCGATCTCATCCAGTCATTTGCATCTCCTCATCACTCTATTCCAGTCCAGTCTCCTCCTATTTGCCTCCCTTTCCTTTTTATGGAGTCTATGGGAGTGAATTAAAGGATGATCAGAATGTATACTCTATAGCCTTTTAAGAGCACTTTTTTGTAATTTTACCTCCCTATACTTAGAGTCAGTGTGAAGTGAGCAGAGAACTAGAATTCTCTCCTGCTTTCTGGGTCTAGGGATGGCAGGGTGGGGACATGGTTCGTACAGATCACAATGATGCTCGCGTACCATACCTTCTTCTCCCTGTGGTGCTGGGCTGCTTATGACTGTATCTTATGCTTTTCTGTCTCTTAAATTGAGATGAGTCACTGACTTATATTCTCCTTCATAGGTGTAGAAAATGAAAAAGATCTAGCTTTTCCTTATCTCAAAGAGTTATTGGCGATTGGGTTCAGTATACGGCTTGTGACTGTTGAGCTGAGCATTAAGAACACGCTCCTGGAAAATCCAGTGGTTCTTTTGGCAACACATTTTTCCATTTTTCTCTCTTAGAAATACTCCAGGGCACTATTTGCTGTGTAGGTGTAGTTATTGGTATTATAAACATGCCTTCACTTCCTAATGATCTTCTCCCATCTGCTTCTAACACCTCATGAGAAGACCTTCTAGGCAGTTATTTTATAGGAACTCAGTGTTCGCATTTGGTTGGAATCAGTGTGGGAAGAAGGACTGTGTGGCAAGAAGCACACACATGTTGTATGTGTTACCTTGAGGGGATGACCTCTATTCTCATTTCATTCTATTTATCACCATTATGGTTGTGTAGCTGCACAAGACATTTAGACATAGCCTCAGCCTCTTGCATGAGCCAACTGCTGCTTTCTATGACTTTAACTCTCTTATTCTGAAAGACACACACTTTCCACGTGACTGTAAATGGGAAAGCCCAGAGTTCTGAGAGGGAGGAGGGGGAGGAAGTAGCCAGAGGGGGAGGAAGTGTCTCCTTTGGGCTCCTCACTGTCTCGTCCCTGCTCCTCCCTCAAAGGTTCTGGGCTGTCATTGGCAGTCAGCTGGCCTTTACCTGTGCATGGGCTTTTTCAGCACTGATGCAGCAAGCACAGAGAGAAAGGCAACAGTTCAGTAGTATCAAAACAGGTAGGGTGTGGGAGGATGGAGCTAAGCACTTAGAAAGAAGAATGTTCCTATATAAAAGAGACACTTGGCAGTACAGTCAGTGAAAAATGATATCAATTACATAAAGCAAAATGCCACCCATCCTGCAGAACATTTTAATTCTCTCTATTTCAGGCTATTTATGACTTTTTGTCCAAGACTCAATACACATCTGTAAAAATAAAAAAATGGAATCTATGCCATCTTTTTGGTGGAAGGGGGCTTGTGCTGGGAAGGAAGGGTAAGGAAACATTACAAATGTCTCATGGGAGAGTGCCAGAGGTTGGGCACAGAGGCGCTTCAAGTATAACTTTGCTCTCTCATATTTTTCCTCTTTGATTTAGTTGTATGAGAAAGAGAAGGTGGCTAATTTTGTTAAGACATTTAAAATTATATTTAAATTAATGTTAGTTTAAGGAATTTCTGTTTTGATTGATCTCCCATACTATGCTGCTTTAAAACCAAACAACGAAACTGTTTTCCAGGGCAACGTTTCCTTTCATTTCTGCCAGAGGTGGTCGAGGGCTCACAGCTGGTTTCCTGGAAGAGCGCCACAAGATGGCGACAACATCACGGTGGAGAAGGGCCAGCTGCTCCTGCTAGACACCAGCACAAGCATCCTCAACTTCGTGCATGTTAAAGGTCTGTGCAGATTGGAGACCGGTGATGACATCAGAATATATAATCCTGTCACTTTTAGGGGGAAGGAGGGAGGCAAATTTTTTGGATAAGCTTCAGCACTTATTGACAATTTATTCTTGGACCAAAATGAGATTTTACTATGAATGGAAGAAGTGGTTGTAGGGTCCTAAATGAAAACCCTTTCTATTGACTTTTATAAGCACAGAGCTTGATTAGTTTAATTTTTATATACAAGGAAGTAACTCGTGTTCTCAAAGAATATGCTTTTTTATTCCAGCACTTTGTAGTCATGCTTGTCCAGGGCAGCCCCCACAATACAGCAAAATGCTCTGAAATCAGTTAATGCTGCTGCCTTTGAAATTCCCTGCCAAGAAAGCAATGTTTTCTTGCTTTTACCCTGTTGTGGTTTTGACTTCCTGGTCCCATGGAAAGTCATATAAATAGGCTTCCTTATTGCAAAACTGGCCTCATAGCTCTAGGGTCTGGGAAGTTGGAAGAGATTAAGAATTCAAATTTCAGTTCCTTCACCACATCATCAAGTGACTAACCAGCTATTTCACCTCTTTGTTTCCTTATCTGTTAAGTGGGAATAAAAATTATTGCCTATTTCAATAGCCAATAGTAACAAATGGTTATCAAAGTGACTCTGTTCACTGGCGAATGAAAATTGCTTGGTCATGGGGAGTGTTGACTTATTGACAACCATCAGCTGTCTACAGGCTAGCAATGACAAAGGAAAATTATAAACCTAAAGTCTCAGCTCAGAGACAAGGTACTGTTTGGAGACCTTAAATGGAGACTCTCCCTAAAGGAGTCAAATCTGCTGACACATGGGATGCCCTTCAGGCACTGAAGGGTTTTTGCCTTATATTAATACCATTTGGGAGATGTTTTCCCACTAAAAGTCCTCAGACTCAGCCTAACTGACTCTCTGGGTAGCCTATTAGTTTCAGGTAAATGGTCAATCAGGGAATGGTATGGATACAGCCAAGGACTAAAGATGGAGAAGAGATGCCAGAGGGATAGTAAAGGGTAAGAGAAAGGCAAGGACCTGTGGAATATACACTTGGCTTCTCACTCTTACAGATGTCAAGAGCTGAGCAACCCAAATACTTACCCCAACCTGTTACCTTTCAATAGCGATTTTCCTTAATATCCCTGGTTCAGGCAACATTTCACTCCTATACTATTTAGAATAAGTGAGTCCGGTTTGGAAGGGCTGAACCTCAGCCTGTGGAGAGGGAAGGTCTGTTATCTGAAGGATCCGCTGTTTCTCTCAGGAAGTAGGGCCATTGGTAGGAATGTGAAGGCAGTGGACACCTGTTTCTCTACAAATAGGGTACAGGAGTTGTTGGCAGGGAACAGGGTTGCCTAGAATAAAACTCTGAGATTTTTATCATAGAGATACGGGTCATAGCTTCTGGAAAGAATGAGAACAGAGAGAAGACACAGATCAAATTTAATTCAACAGATGACTTGTGAATGCTTGTTAAGTGGCCTGCAAAATCTGTCTGAGATACAAGAAAAAGTGAAGAATAATATTAATATCAGTAGTGTGTATTGTCACTAAACATCCAACAGTGAATCTTGTTGACTGGATTTTCAATATGTATACCATAGATTAATACCTCAGTTGGTACCAGTTTAATCCTAATCAACATAATTTTTGCCCCAGACCATTTCAAATGCCTCTTAATTGATTTTCATGCTTCTAATTCTCTATCTTCCTTCATAGCAGAGTCTCAATTTTTATTTGGCACAGCAGTGTACCCAGATCAATTGCTATATGTTCCTGGCCTCCTTTGTGGTTAAGAGCTGGCCAATGAGATACAAGGGGAAGTGTGGGGCAGGACATCTGGGAAATTTTCTGGAGTAGAACTGACCCAACAGGAAGCATGTTCTATTTCCTTCTTCCTCTTTGTTGTCTCCTGGAATGTGAGTGTGATAGCTACATTTGCAGCTGCCGTCTTTGACCACAGGGTAACATGTTAAGTGTGGGGAAGTTGAAGAAACCCAGGTCCTGATGACTTTGGAGTTGCCATAGTGTCATGGTAACTGGGCCTGCTCACTTCTAAAGTTGCCTTTTGTGATAGAAAAACAGGCTTTCATGTGTTTAAGTCATTGGTATTTGATTTTTATTTACATACTAAAATATCCCCCACGAGTGTATTTTCCATGTTCCTTAAAAATATGTCAGATTTTGTTACTCCTTTCCTGAACCCTGCCCCCCTTGCTCTCATGTCTTTTCATTTCACTAGAAATAAAATCTAAAGTCCTGACCATTATCAAACCTCTGATCCCTTCATTAACTTTGTCTTCCTCACTCAATCTGCTCTGGCTCTTCTGTGAATTTACCAGGAACACACCTGCCTCAGGGCCTTTGCTCATAGTGTCCTATGCCTGAAATACTCTTCCTACAAATATTTGTGTGACTGGCTTACTTATTTCATTCGCTCTATGAGAAAATGTCAGTTTACCAGAGAGATCTTGCTTGGCCATTCTTTTAAAAATTAGAACCACTTCCTATTATTCTTTGTTATTTTATTTTGTTTTACTTTTCTTCATAGAACTTATCACCACATAACACAATATAAATTTACTTGCTTGTTTACAGTCTGTTTCTTCTGCTAGAACAAGGTAGAAAAGGCAAAGGACTTCACCAATTTATTCACTACTCTCTTTTCAGTGTCTAGGACAGTGCCTGATACATAATGAGGACTCAAAGAATATGTGTTAATGGTTGAATAAATGAACAAATAAAATGGTACAGGGCTCAGGTCTTGGATGAAATTTAAAAAGTATAATTTTTAGCCCTGGCTGGCATAGCTCAGTGGATTGAGCTCGGGCTGCGAACCAAAGCATTGCAGGTTTGATTCCCAGTCAGGGCACATGCTTGGGTTGCAGGCTACGTCCCCTAGCAACTGCACATTGATGTTTCTCTCTCTCTCTCTTTCTCCCTCCCTTCCCTCTCTAAAAAGAAATAAATAAAATTTTTTTAAAAAGTATAATTTTTAAACTCTTAAATATCACTTTTCTTATCTAACTTACTTCCACTGTATTTAGTTGTTCTCACTGATTATGTATATATATATATGTACACATATTTATACATATACATATGTACACACACAAATATACATACATATATCTGTGTATAAATGTATGTCATTCTGAGTTGTTAGGAATATAAAATTCATTGGTAAGTTATTTTCTGTTTCTAAAAAGCACCTGAAACTGGTGAGGGATGCCAACTCCCAAATATCTGGTTGATGTAGCATAGCCCTAAACCTCTAATGCCTTCTCTTGAGCTATAATATGTGTGAAAGTACTTGAAGGATAAGAAAAAGCTATTCAAATATTGTATAAGGTTAAATCATTTTCCTTCTCCTCATCAACAGCAAGTCACTCAACATCTGTTACAATCTATATTTTTTATATCTATTCATGGTAAAAAATAGCAGAGTGGATTTTTGTTTATTTTTTTCTGATTCCTTATATAGGCTGAAATAAAACATGAAAAATTTCAAGCCAAAAAACAATTTCTTTAAAAGATTATAACAAACAAACTATGAAGTATTATAGTGGAAGTACTTTAAGCCATTTTTGTAGTATCACAAAGAACACTTTGTAAATGAAGTATGTACACACTTTGAAAAGATTAGTACTGAATAAAAATAAAACTAGGTCACCTAAGAACTACCTTCAGAACTACTTCCTGAAAACATTGCATCCTCTATATTGCTTTTCCGTTCAGGGAAGCCAGCATCCTAACGTACAGAGGACCAGGCTCCTGCATCAGGAAAACCAACACTTGTGCACATGGCCCTCAGAGCCTTGAATTCTCTGTACTGAACTTCTATTTTCATCTATAAAATAGAACTGACATTTTTTCTTACAGGTACAATTTGTATAATAGAAAGAAGGATTATACATTTCTTTGAGGCAATTGGGAAATGGCACCAGGGACAAAATTTTCTCCGCTATTTATGATGCTGCATACACTGATTCCTGAACCTAACTGAGAAATGGTGGATTATTTTGTGACCATAATAAAAGCTTCAACTTTATTTATTATTCTTTTCCCCTAATTAACAATATATCAAGACTTTTTATTTACTTAGTACCTCTACTTCTTTCTTCCATTTCTCTCTTCCCCTTTTTTTTTAAAATTATTTTTTAGAGGGTACTGTTAAACACAAAAGAGAATTAACCCAATCAATTAATACTAATGAGCTAGGATGGAAATAGGCATATTGCCTTGATTTAGTTAATTATATTTTTCGTTCTTTTATGTTAAGATGCCAACGGCCATAGGCATCGCTAAATTAAAATTTATTATTTTATTCCAAGTAATTATGATGAGCCATAATAACAAAGAAGGAATGTTACCCTCATGTCAGAGACATTTTGCATCCGGGGCTTGTGGCTACAGTTGGGGAAGCATTTGTGTTTCCTGAATGAAGCAATGAATCTCTCTCTATTCTGGTGGTCAAGCAACTTGACATGAATTGTACTAGAGATAATGATTAAGAAAGGGCCAATTAGGGGAGTGTGAACTCTGAAAACCCCTTTTTCCTTGGTGTTGGCCTTTCAAAAGGAAGACATTCTGTAGTTTCTTACTACTTACAATGCCATCACTTTAGAATGCTTAACGGAAACTTGCTTCTAGTCTCTATTGCTGCTTAATAGTGCACCGGCTTCCTTTAATGTGATTTTCTATTTCTTGGTCTACTGGTGTATACCAAAGCAGTTAAATGCTTGGCAGGCTTTTGAGTCAGAGAAAACTGAGACTGAATCTGGGCTCTGTTTCCTACCATTGCTGTGACCTCAGGCAGGTTGCGCAGACTCTGTATGCCTCTGATTTCTCCTCGCTAGGGTCATGCCTTCAATGACAGCAGCCCTAACCAAGATGGCTAACATTTATTGTTTGCTCTTGTGTGGCAAGACTACACTGTATTGTCCGACTCATATGGGTTATTTGAGTATTAAATACAGGTATACTAATAAAGCTCTTAATTAGGACCTGGTCCAGAGTAAGCACTCAGTTTATATTAGTTTTATTTTTTTTTAAATTTTTTGATTGATAGGGATAACAGTAGAAATGACTGACTATCAGGTCTAAGTTGCAATTTTGTTTATAGATAGTGGCTTCTTGTATATACAAAGCTAACTGGATTACTGCAAGAATTAGCTGGGTAATAAAGACCTGGAATTGCTTTTGCCTCTGTTATCTTCAAAATGCATATTGAAGTATTTTTCTTTCTGTGGTAAGAGTGGGAAGGATACAGAGGAGGAAGCAGCAGAGTTTACCCATTTGCTTGCCCCCACTCTCCTTGCTATTTTGATTCTGTGGAGTGTTTCTCTAGTGCTTTTAGAATATGTGGTCTCAGTTTCTCCTTTTTTCCCCTTTTTATTTCAAGGATACTCAGATCTTGTCTTTCGTATTTGGCATTTGGTATTTCAGTGGCATATGAATGCATATTCTTGGCTTATTGAGATGAAGTATCTTTTCTTGCCCCACTCTCATGTTCCATGTAAGATTTCTTCACCTTTGGCAAGGGTTTGAGGATTTCAGAGTGAGGTATTAAGTGCTCTATCCAGCACAGCCATTTTTATCCCATGGATTATAACGTGGACATAAAACATGGTCCCGCCCAGTTAGCGCTGAATCGACCTCCATTTTAGGAGGTGCATGCTTCACCTCGCAGTGATCTGGGCATGTTCAGAGACAGGACTTTCCTGGAACGTTACTTGTGGTTGCTCTGGGCATTGGGTCTGTGTGAGTCACTGGGTAGATTACTCTATGTCTACAGGTTTAACATTTCACAGATACCAGTTTGGATTTATTTATTTATTTGTTTGTATATATTTTATTTATTTATTTTAGAGAGAGGGTAAGGGAGGGAGAAAGAGAGGGAGAGAAACATTGATGGGTGAGAGAAATATTGATTGATTGCCTTTTGCTCACCCCCAACTGGGAACCCAGCCCGAAACCCAAGCATGTGCCCTGGCAAAGAATCAAACTGGCGACCTATCAGTTTGAGGAGCAACACCTGACCAGCGGAGCCACACCAGTCAGGGCACCAGTGTGGATTTAAAGGAAGCCCATCTACAGGCAGACTGGACTTTGATAAAAATGAAATATTCTACATTGTTATTTCTCCCATACTATATAATGTCTTAGTCTTCATGTCTGTGACTGGTAAAGTTTGTTGCAAATATGTAAGTTAAAATAATTTATCTGCAAGTGGACTGTAAGTGAAGGTGCACTGATTTGCCTCCTGTCTCAGTTGAACCATAGCTACCCTTCAAGGTGGGAGATGGAATGATTATGTATAGACGGCGCAACAAGGTGACTCACTGTAGTTTGGTCAACCAATCTGGGCCTGAGTTCAAATATGAGGCAGTCTCAGACTTCCCTGTGGCTTTGGATAAGGCTCTGGTCCTCAAATCAATGCATAAAATGGGAATGGTGGTGACTCCCTCCCCTTTGCAGAAAGAAAGGGGCTTGTATAAACCTCTAGCAGCTGGAAATGTCATTTGCATGTGCAACCCTGATGAGGAGGCACAGTGAAGAAGTTAGTACACTTTCTACTGTCTGCAAGGCTAGTGCTCCAAAAGGCAGCATCAGAAAGAACTAAGCTGAGTTTTTTGAAATCTGCCCTTCACTTGTTTTACCTTGTGTGTGTGTCAGTGTTCTCTCGGTGACGAGTTTGTTAATTATTTTATGAGAGATAATTTTTGCCTATATCCAAAACTAAGAGTATCATTGATAGAACTTTTTTTTTTAGATTTTATTTATTTATATTTTTAGAGAGGGTTTGGGAGGGAGAAAGAGAAGTAGAGAAATATCAATGTGTGGTTGCCTCTCGAGCACTCCCTACTGGGGACCTGGCCCATTACCCAGCATGTGCCCTGACTGGGAATCGACCCAGTGACCCTTTGGTTTTCAGTCTGATGCTCATTCCACTGAGCCACACCAGCTAGGGCTCATTGATAAAACTTTTAATCAGCTAAGAACATGAATTATTTTTATATCAGTTCTTTACAAATTTAATAGTAGCATGTGTGTTTTTTTCCTCACTCTACATTTTGGCAAGGTACAGTCTAGGTTACAAGCTTTAGAAAGCAGGATCCAGATCTGTTTTGGCTTACTTTTCTGTTGCTAGGCCCATTACATCTCCAGACACATGGCAGGTACTCAAATAATTGTTGAATGAATTGACTGATGAATGAATTTCTGACATGAAGGCAGACTAACGTTAGCTGTAAATTTCTCTGTGATCAGAGTCCTTCCTGGTATCCTCAAATATTAGTGGCTTGGTCCAGACAGTGACCAATTTCATTTACTATTTGTGTATCAGAAGATCAGAGACAAAGGCTTTATAATGTGGGGGACAGTTGGCTCTGAAACCCCTTATATTCCCAGTCAGGCAATGACTTACATTATTTACCTCCAGAGAACAGTCCCAGACACACTTGATTAGCCTTAAATTAAAGATAAGCCATTGCTGTGAGAAGGGACATGCTTTGAATAGATGGGCAGACAGACATTAAACAATTTAGATATTAAACGATTTACAGTTTTATGTCATGACAACTTCAATATTGTTACATGAAAAATGCTAACAAAAGGGACTAGTTCCTTCCCAGCACAGAAGGTATAATATTTTCAATAATGAAAGATAAATATTTTAAATTTCCTTACCTAAAACCCTTCACTGGCTTTCCATTAGCCCTTAAGATCGAGTTTAAGCTCTTTAATATGGTTCACAGGTCCTTCAGGACTTGGTCTCTCTTTACATCTCTACCTCATTTGTTGATTAATGATGCCCACATCCTGTTTATCCAGATGGGAATGGAGCTAGAAATTTGGGATGCTTATGTATGTGGGATTCTTATGCAGATTGAAATATACTGGGGACTGAACATTTTATTACTATTATTTCTTAGGTACTATAATATTTGGGGAGGAGGTAGGAGGCATTCTCATTTTCTAAATAAATGAATACTATGAGAACGCAACTGTTACCTTTCATTTCTAAAAATTATGCTATTAGCAAAATCATGTCTATAGCATTCAGAGAATAATTATATTTGGAATCTTTCAAATAAACAGATTGCTCAGAGAAGTATATCAAATTGCAGGACTGGTCAAAAATGTGATTGGGTTGATGCTAATTGAACTTTGATAAAGCATATGAAGGACATTACTTGAATGAATGAGAAACTTGATAGCTAAGGAGATTTCTATGTGGCCGTGGCCAATACAGACTTTGTGAAAAAGACAGAATTTTGTTGTTGTTGTTTTCATTTTTTTTTGTTTTGTCTTTTCTGTTTCTCCTTACAAATAGTAGCTCTCTTTCTGAGGTCTTAAGTGACTTTCTACAATCCATGGAACAGCTGAGGGCCTTGAGCATTTAAATGCCAGAAGCTTTGCTGGTAAAAGGAAGTAATGGTTTTCTGGAGGTAGAGAGGAAATCAAGGTTTAGTTAAGCAGTAATTGATAACAGTAGTTATAATGACAAAGGCATTTATTTATATCTCAGTATTGGAGTTCCTTTAAATGTTTCTGTATAGCTTGTCTTCCACAAATATGCTTATACTTTGTAATTAATATAGAGTTAATGCCTCTATAAGGTTAACTTACTGAGTTTTATGTTTTATAGAAAAAGTAAAAATCTGAATCATAACCTTTATCTTCTTTCTCAGTTATCTGTAAAGTTGGCTAATTCACAGGGTATTTCTATTCACCTGGAGCAATTAAACTTCATGGTGACCTGGAAGTGGAAACTGAGTTTTTAATTTTTTTTATCTTGGCACCTACCAGAAGGGCTGGAAAATAACAGTAAATGTTGGTTGAAGGATGAAGTGAATTAATCTGTAATTCCTGCCTTGAGTTTCTCAACGAGTTAGATGGTAGCAAACTTCACAAGAGTATGGACACTTAAAGCAATCACGTACTTTACCTACAGCAATGCTTCTCAAAGTGTGGTCCCCATCAGTAACTTCAGCATTACCTGGGGGTGTGCTAGAAATGCAAGTTTTGGGGCCTCACAGTAAACCTCTCTGGGATGAGGCCCACTTATCTGTGTTTTAAGGCCTTGAGGAGATTTAGATGCATGCTCAAGTTTGAGAACCCACTAGCCTAGAGCAATAAAAGGAACCATATAGAATTGTTGGGACTGGAAGCTGGTTAACCTGGCCCAATTGCACTTTTCCCACAGGCTATGTGACCCTTTGCAAAGAATAGAGGAAACTTGACTGGAGACGTTGAACGGGACTGTCCTGAGCTCGGCATTTTTAGTTAGCTGCAGTTCTCACTCCTGCAGGGGAAATCCAACCTCATGAAAATGATTCTCCCAACTGCTATTGTTCGTGTCTCTGAGTCAGTGCTTTTATTTCAGATAAGGTTTTTCCTCTACATTGCCCATTGGACTGCAGTGCCAGGCTAATTAAGGAATTAGTATGTGGCATCCGTTCTGGGGAGGTGTGTGATTCTTTGCCTGCATTCTGAGAACATTTTTGCAAAACACTTTCTAGTTCATATTTTCTTTTTTTAATCAGGCAGAGACATTACAATTAAAATACCGTTAAAGTGATTCTGGCAAGTATTGCAATAAGCATGTTTTTTAATTAAAGGAAGAACAGGGGGATGCATAAGCAGCATCAGCTAAAGGGGGAATTTTCATTCAATATCTATTTTAATTGAAATGAAAAAAAATAATCAGGAGAAACAGCAACAGGAGCAGTCTGTGCCTATGTGTGTGTGGCTCACTCCCAGGTTGTTAAGTTTAGGTATTCTGTGCTTGATTAATTAGTAGCCAGCCCAAGAGTCCATTCCCTTTGCCCCCTATCCTTAAAGCCTGATTTATGCCTCACATCCCCCATGAATATGTGAGGGCTCAGGCATCTATTTCCTGAGCTGCTAGTGGATAGGATTATGGAGCGTGCACTGAGCTCTTGGGGGCTCTCTTTTGCCAGCCAAATTGATTTTCCGCCTCCCTGGCCGGGGACAAGCCCACCTCGAAGGCTTCCAGGCTCTGCTCCAGTGGATCAGGCACAAACCTAATCCGGATCTTGCCAACAAAGGAAGCTGTGTGCATCCCTATCACAATGCAGGCTCCAGGCTGTGGCTGCCTTCCCTAAATGCTGCTGTCTCCCCTCTCCCTCACCTCCTTTTGACACTCACCTCCATGCAGCACCATGCAGTAGGGTACAGCAAGGTACCCCAACTGCGCTCAGACCACTCAGCCAGCCCTCTTGTCCAGGCAGAGGAGGGCTCATCTGTCCTGAATGGATGGTCATCTAGAATTCTCCAGCAAAAAGGACTTCCACAGGCTGTCTGTTTGACTATTTAATGACTGGAAAGTGACCAGATACAAGCTGTTAAACTTTTTAAGAAATTATTTAAGCTTGACACAAAAAGCTGAGTGGAGATTAATCAATATAGATAAGTAAATCAGATAATTTACATCTAAAAACTTAGGTATTTCAATCTTTGAGACAATGAAATATCTATTACGGGACATAGATTGATCTAATTAATTGGGGTCCTTAGGTCCCTCCCTGGCTCTTGCCTTCATTGACCTCTGACTTTCCCTTTGCTTAAAACTGGAATTACTCTTCCAGCGTTCGTTCTATCACCTGTCACTCATGTCCTAATAAAGCACACTCGTGCTCTGCACCCTTTCTCTCCTAAGCCTCCTAAAATTGATATTAAGGGTTTGCCACCTTCATCGATCAGCTTCACAGTTCTTAAAGTTTCCCTGCAGTCTATGTACAACCTTTTAATTCTTCTCTTAATTTGCCCAATTCTTTGGCTCATGCTCAAGAATCTTGCTACTTCTTTTCATTATTCTAGTCTTTAAATATTAATATTTGACAACGTGTCTCCTTATCTCTGTTCTATTCTCACGCTACAAGTTCTCCTAGGAAGGCCTCACTCACTTCTATAACTTCAACTCCTATTATTCAACAAGGATTTAGTGAGCACTTACTTACCAGTTCCTCATATGCCAGTCACTGTTCCAGGCAGAGGGCTAGGGCTGTGAACAAAAGAGAGCAAAATCCTAGGTCTCATGGAGTATATTTCTACAAGAAAAATAGTCAAGTAAGCAAATGGTATTTTTTTTGTTAGATTTGCTGGGCAGCATGAAGAAATATGCAGCAGGAAAGGCGGAGAGGTAGTTTGGTGGTGTTTGCGGGGTGCTTTGCACACATTGGTGGTGGGGAGCCAGAAGGCCAGTGCAGCAGGAGGACGTGAGCCAGGGGAGAGCAGAGAGAGAGGGGACCAGAGAGGATCAGCCTGGGGGCGGGGGTAGGGTAGGCTTTGACTCTGAGTGTGGTGGGAGCCAGTGGAGGCTTTGAGCAAAGTGGCGATGTGATAAGACTTACACAGAATGAAAATCATACTAGGTATTAATTTAAAAGCAGACTCTGGGATCAAGCAAGGACAAAAGCAGGGAGCTGAGTTAGGAGGCTGTTACATTACTCTAGGGATGAGATGAGAGTGAGTTAAACCCCAGAAACAGACATGGTAGTGGTGAGAAGTGGTTGGATCAGGGGGATATTTGAAGTAAGAACACAAAGAGTTTCTTGGAAGATTGGTTGCAGAGGCAGAGGGAGTGAAAGCTGACTGTGGAGTTCTCAAACTGAGCAACTGGAAGGATGGAGGTGCCATTTATGGAGATGGTGAGCACTGTGAGCAGACCTGTGTGGCCAGACAAGGAGTTCATGTTTTGGGTATGCTAAGATGAGAAGCCCATAAGACATCTCAGTAGAGATGTTGAATAGGCAGATGGGTATCTGAGTCTCCATCCAAGGGAATACATGGGCTTTGGAGATATGAATCTGGGAGTCAGTAGCAATGAGCACGTGATAATATTTAAAATCTTAAAACAAGATCAGACAACCAAGGCAGTGTTCATTGAATAAGAAAAAATAGTCAAGGGATTGAGTCATGGGGAACTCCAAATGTCTGTAATTGGGATTCTCAAGAAGAATCAGGTAGAGGAAGCTGGGAGGGGAGGCTTGGGAGGTAGGAGGAAAACCTGGAGGGCACAGTGCATGTGAGAGGAGGGCATGTCTAGAAAGGTGTGACCAAGTGCATCCACCGCTGCTAGCCACTAGGAAAGGTGAGGACTGAGCATCAAGCTCTGGATCGGGCGATGTGGCTGCAGTTTTGGGGGAGTGGTCAGGCAAGGCCCAACCTGGGCAGGTTCAAGGAGAATGGAGGGAAAAATTGAAAATAGAAAGTATAGTCATGTCTTTTGAAGCATCTTATTGTATGGTAAAATACTTACACTCAACATTTTTCTGTAAGGGAGAAAAATACCTAAAACTGTGCATTTGTTGTTCTTAAAAAAACACAACAATTTTTTGTGTGGTTATTACAAAGGACGGCTGATTGTAGGGTTAGCCACAAGCAGGTTCTGATGTGCATCGCGAACATCAGTTAGCTGCTGGATGTCTCCTTTACTTCCTTTTAAAAGGAACAAAAGGGATCTTTAATGGAAAGAAGTGATTACATGTAAAAAGTTGTGTTCGTTTATTTATTTTAGAGGGGAAGTAACAATAATGATGGTTGATTGATTTTTATAAAATTACCCAAGGTCACTTGTGGGACATAATTCAGCTTTCATGAACAATCACAGCAAGCAATTCAAGGGTCACAGCCAAAGGCCGACTTCAGCCTGCTCTTTATTTCAGCTCCAGAAAGGGGGTCGGACTCTGTTAAGTGGAGAAATAAAGTCCTCCCACTGCCCTCCTGGCCTCGAGTAACTACCCTTTAAAGCAGCCCGCTGTGTGTTTGTTTTAAGCTAATGAAGTGTGAGGATGAAGCACTTGGAGCCCTGGCACAGAGCTGCATTAAATATAAACTTTACACTTGCACACCAAGAAGCTTTCACTTTGGGTGTTACTTATAATTATTTTAATCAAAAATAGCTGAATTATCAGCTGTTTTATCAAACTCTCTTTTTAATGTACCTGAATTTCTTTATACTTGCCACTGGTAAAATGAGGAGGAACTGCTTTTTAGCACAGAGTAATTATCATATTCATTAATTAGTCCTGTTTATAGCACTGTTGCCAACACAAATCATTCATTTTCTTTGGGCTGAGCTTTTCTCCCTTCATTAGTGTCATTCTTAATTCCTGTGACATTTTAAAATTTCTATCAATTTGTTTCAGTGTGTTTAATACTTGGCTTGATGGTACAAGGGATAAAGCCCAGGTTTATATATTTACCCACTAATCCTTGTAATCTGTCTCAAATCCGTTTTGGAATGAGGCAAGGTATATCTATATTAACAGAATTAAAATAAATCATATATAAACAAGCCATAGGCACATTTACTTAGGTTAACACATGTTTTCCCTTAAGTGTAACTATGATAACAAACCTAATTAAAGAACAAACTATGTGGGAGGGTTTGTGGCATAGATAGGATATGAGTTTTTTTGTCAGGTGGTCCTGGGTTCTAAAGCTTCCTCTTCTGCATTATGAAATGTGAAAATATTTTAGGAACAGATGATGAATAGACGGATGGATCTATTCAGCCTGTTCTGGACTGAGAAAGGAGTTAGAGCCCCCTCTCGCAGCCCTCTCTCTGCTTTATGAAATACAGAGGGTGACGCTGACCTCATATTGTTATTTTGAAAGTCATTTTAGACAACATATGTAAAGATTTTAGCACATGATAGGTGCTTAATAAATGTTAGCTCCTTTGTTTTCCCTGTGGTCTTATTTGAATTCCTGACTGTGCTTGTGGTATCTTTTAAAATCAAAATTCAAAGCTCGCTACAGCATAGGTGGTGTCAGGAAAATGTGAGCACCACATCTCTATCAGCCTCAAATCACACCTGACTGCATTCTGAAAAATGCCCGTGGTGGATGTCCCAGAGCTGGCAGGAGACTCAGTGAATGGGCGATTCTACTCTGCACTTCACCAACAAGGGTCTGTCCTCAGGCACTGAGTAGGACAGATTTGGGAACCAGATTTGGAAGCTATTGCTGTAAGGTGCAGCAATTTTATGGGGCCCGCTGAGAGCCATTCTGAGGCCAACAGCAGAGTCAGGACAGGAACCTCGATTCCATGCCCTGCCTCCCCCACTTGCTCATCAAGTTCAGTTCAGAGTTCCTGACAGTTTATAATGGAGGAGTCCTGCCATGCAAATCCTTGGTCTACCAGTTGAAGATAATTAGTTGGGACATTAATGAAATGTGGCTGTGAGTGGAAAAATTTTAGTAAACATAAGAATATGACCTATGGCACAGGTCACATTTTTCCCTCTTGTTCACAGCAGGATTCATTATTATTATTGCATTTCTAATGATTATTCTTGTCATCATAATGACAATGGGAAGGAAAATTAAAGTCAAAATTCCAAAGTCTGGGAAGCAAGGTGGTATCATTCTAGCATTAAGCCTGTAGGTCACCAAAGGATAGTTTCTTGCTTCTTGGATAGTTTACCTGAGGGTAGGCTGCCTGTGCCATATTTGAAAAGCAAAGTCAGGATTACCAGCAGGGAGATGGAAGGATGCAGTCTAGTAGTGCTAGCATGATGGAGCAACAGTGGAAACAGAGTAGTAATAGCAATAATGGGGGAAGAAAAGATGCCAGTGATGACAGCAGTAGACATCACTGCATTATCTAATAGGGTCAGAGCCAAGACTCGGGACCTACATGCATAATTTCAAGAAATCTCAGCATAATCCTCTGATGGAAGAACTCTAACCATGCACATTTTACAAGCAGAGAAGCTAGATAGCTACGTGAGGTGTATTGTTCTAAATTATGTCTGGAAGGAAAGAGCACTTTAAGAAGTTGAGTCCAAGTTAACTTCTGTTCACCAGCATCTTTTCTTCCCCCATTATTGCTATTACTACTCTGTTTCCACTATTGCTCCATCATGCTAGTACTACTAGACTGCATCCTTCCATCTCCCTGCTGGTAATCCTGACTTTGCTTTTCAAATATGGCACAGATAGCCTACCCTCAGGTAAACTATCCAAGAAGCAAGAAACTATCCTTTGGTGACCTACAGGCTTAATGCTAGAATGATACCACCTTGCTTCCCAGACTTGGGAATTTTGACTTTAATTTTCCTCCACACTCCATCATCCCACAACTGTTAGTGATGGAGTGTGGCATGGGCTTTAGCACTGAAGACTAGCAGTGCTGACAAAGAGGGCTGAGGAAAGCTGGAGAGAATAGTAGACAGAAACTGGGGAAGAAGGGACCTGTACATTTGACCTTTGGTGAAATGTGTGTGGATCAGTATCTCTACAATGATGGGGGTAAACGTCAGGGGGTAAAGGACTGAAGGCATCTTGGTCTTACTTTTTTCTCCCTCTCATTTGTCCAGCACATGTCTGGGAAATCACAACAGTCTAACTCAATTATTCGACATGCTGGATACAGGGCTAAGGAGAACAGATGGAGAGTGTCCTTCCCTGTCCCTCACCAGGACCCTCTTTGTTATAGTAGAACCTGCCTTTTGAACCATTTCTGATACCCAGTACACACGTCCTTCACCTATCTATAGCTCGTTAAGACAACATAATTGACATAATTTATAAGACTTATGAATTATGTAAATGTAATAACATCCTTTCTGAGAAAATGAGAGTAAATATGTGTGTCTCAGTGTGTGTTTGACCATAAAGGAATCAATTTGGGTATTTAAACCAGATTTTCTAAAAAAGATATAACCATTTATTAACTCAACAATTATATATTAAATGTTAATTACTTAATGGTCACTGTTCCAGACACTAAGAATATAGACATGAACAAAGCAAGTAAGTGCTTTCATGAAGCATCATTCTAATGGAGGAAGGGCAGACTATAAACATGTAAATATACATGCCCGATGTTAAGTGTTATGAAGAAAAATGTATTTGGTCAGAGGCTAGGGCATGCTGACACAGAGTGGAGAGGAAGGACTTAGTGAGAAGTTAACATTTGAATAGAACCAAGGGGGAGTGAGGCACATGGACATTTTCAGAAAAACATTCCAGGTACAGGAAGAACATGTGCATAGGACCTGCCTGTTTGAGAACTAACAAGCAGGCCAGTGTGTCTGGGGCAGATGAATGAAAAAAAGAGCTGTAGGAGATGATATCGTAGGGGCTTTTGTGGCCCAGTGTAAGCACTTGGACTTATTCTGAGTGAGACAGGAAGTTACTGTGGGGCTGAGAAGAGAGGAGCCGGGGTTTCCAATATAAAGTCACAATTCTGGCCACTTTGTTAGACGATAGGAGTCTAGTCCACTGCTTTTGCAAATGGCTTACAGGACGGAGATAGATTTAATAGCTCATTCAGGTTACAGTGTTTATTTATGCCCTGGCTGGCATAGCTGAGTGGATTGAGCGCGGTCTGTGAACCAAAGCATTGCAGGTTCGATTCCCAGTCAGGGCACATGACTGGGTTGCAGGCCACAGCCCCCAGCAGCTGCACATCGATGTTTCTCTCTCTCTCTTTCTCCCTCCCTTCCCTCTCTAAAAATAAATACATAAAATCTTTAAAAAAAATAAAGTGTTAATTTATAAGGGATGCTTTAATTATTTTGGCAATATTGAGCTTTTCCTTAAAATAGAAATATTGTAAGTCTTTTTATAAAAAGTATTAAAATAACAACAGTATATTTTAATATCTTGAGTACTTATTCTCAAAATGTAAAATAATTTTACTATAAAATAATATTCCTATGTCACAGAAAATTTAGATATTGGAACAAAATAGTGTCTGTATCAGTTAACGTTATTTGAATGCAAATAACAGAAACCAACTTTCTCTTTTGAAAGAGGATAAATATCATATGATTTCACTTACATGTGGAATCTAAAAAGCAAAACAAACAATCAAAGTAAAATAGAAACAAACTCACAGATAAAACACATACACACACACAAACTGATGGTTGCCAGAGGGAAGAGGGGAGGGAGTGGGATGGGAATGGAGAAGAGAATCAAGAACAAAAATAAATAAGTAGGCAGATAGATAAAGGAAATTTATTGAGAAGGTGTGGAGTAGCTTACAGAATTGATGGACAGTGTGGAAAATCAGGTGTGGAAGTGATAGCACTCGGGGCATTTTGGAGGGGATGGCAGGCAGGGGTTCAGGAATAGGAACTCTTCTCGGGCTCATTAAGGCACCACAGCTAGAATTACTGCGAACTAAACAATTCCAGTCTTTTCTTCCTTTTTTCTCCAGATTTCCTTTTGAAGTCAGGCTATGGTAGGATAGGGTGCTGTGACTGACAGCCCCACTCAACCCTTTTGAATGGAGCAGGGCAATTCCTTCAGGAAATTAGTTTGTTATGAGAAATACAATGGTGGTTGGTCAGCCAAAGTACCACACATGACATGATGGCACCCCAAGTTACACTTCCTTTTACAATTCTGGTAGTTATAATTTTGGCACATTGTCTTCTAATTCTATTCTTGTTCACTTGTTTTCTAGTTCTTTTAAACATGATTTCTGTATAATACTTTTATCTGCTGTTATCTGGTAAAAATGGTGACTTTTTCATGACTTATTTTACCAACCCTAAATTGTTGGACATTTAGGTCATTGTCATTAAAAATAATATTAGTAAAACCTAAGCTGGGTTGGTAATATAGTGCTTCTTCATCTGGGTGTTTGACATGTTCCATTGTGCTTGTATGAGAGATGGGGAGATAAAAAAATATGCCTAAATCCAGCGAAAGTATACAAACAAAGAGGATGTCACTAGACACTGGAAATGTCCAAAGGACTGACAACCTTCTTTTGGGTTTTAGGAGGCAAGCTGGTTTTCATGGATGCGGGAACAATTGAGCTCAGGGCGCACTCCATCCTTGTTTCTGATGGCGGAGAGCTGCGGATTGGATCCGAGGACAAGCCCTTCCAAGGCGAAGCTGAGATCACACTGTATGGGAGTTCCCACTCTACCCCCTTTTTCCCATATGGTGTCAAGTTCCTGGCTGTGAGAAATGGAACTCTTTCTCTGCATGGTGAGTGGGGCAACTGACCAGAGAACTATGTTTAGCCAATGTGTAGGCCTTGGGGAAAACAATCAAACTACTTATAATTTTTGGCTATTAGTTGCTGGGGAGACCGGGTTAGAGTGTGGGTGCTATTTCCTTAAATAAGAAATATTACTTGTTATGATTCCTGTGGCAGAGTCCACTATAGTTCTTAATTATTTGTTCCCCTTCCTGTGAGAGGGTCATACACTTCCTCCCACTGTCCGTGGCTTTCAGTGCCTTCCAAGTGTGGAGCACACTTCCTTGTTCTGCGGAGAGTGGCTGTGGCTGTGGTCAATCGAATATGAGCGGAAATGATGTCCTGCAAGGGTTTAGTAGAAGTTTTAAAAGCTGTTACAATGCTTTGGCCATTTTGCCCTTTTCTCTCTGAGAATAACCTGTCCCCAACAGGGCAGCTCCCTCAGTTTGGGACCCTGATAATGACAACCAGGGCACAGTGGCAGCTGACCTCTGCTCTCATGTGTGTCAGTGAGGAATAAAGCTACCGAGATTTGCGTTTGTAATTGCAGCATAACGTGGTGAAAGCCAACTGATACAACTACTTAGCGTATGCTGATGACTGTCCACAATGATGGCATCAAAACCAAATAGAGACGACTTCATTTTGTTACTGTGGCTGTATTCCCCTCCTGAGAACAGGGTTCAGTTTGAGTTCCTCTTGGATTCCTGGTTCAGATGGGCTGGGAATTATGGATTTCTAGGAGAAAATGAGGATTGGGCTACAGTATGTTTCTGCTCCTATTTTTTTTTTTTTTTTTTGCCTTCTGATTATCTAATCCCACTTTGAAAAATGAACATTTTTATTTTCTGGAGATTCAGGAAATTACTAACTGTGTAGGAAAATTCTTAATATCAGTCAGACAGTGTAAATACAAAATGATGAGCTTTGAGTATCTTTCAGTGGATGCGTATGTACTTTGGGTTACATAGCATGAGGCAAAGACCGATAAAAATACAGTCTCCAGATGGTAGCCAATCTCCAGGAAACATGATCTTATCTACACTGGCATTTCTATACTGGTACAACCAAATAAAACCCCACTAGCTGTCATAAAATAATAATTCTAGACATGGGCATTTAACTATGCTGAGGAGACTGCCATTCTCTCCTGCTGGGGCTTTGTCTATTATAATACAAATAGTGAACCTCAATCAGTGTCTACTAAAAGCACTCTTTGCCTCTTTTGACTTCCTTTGAAAGGAAGTAAAATGTTTCTGTTAAGTATTTATTAAGTGTTGACTAGGGACCAGTCAGAGTGCTAGGCACTGGGGATAAATTTTATCAGCTTTGAAAAACCCATAGCTATGTGGATAGAAATTAAAAATGCCTACAATCTTTTTATATTGTACTCTTAAGGAGGACTTTTTTTTCTTTTCTTTATCAGTAAGCACTTACATTAATCTTGTAGTCCAGGATCCGTAAGGGACTTTTATTCATTCACATATCAGCCATAATCTTTAATGATTGCTTTAGTCCAACAGCTCCTTAGCCACCCATCCAATGTTTTGCTGTTTGCCCCTGAAAAAACACAGCTGGAGAAGAAGAGGATGCAGATTAATGTTTCCATCAGCCCGTAGACCACCTGAAGTCCCTAAATCTTAATAGGGATCCTCTGATGTGAGAGCCACTGTCTTCTATGATACAGATGACAAAAGTCTTGCTAGAAATGGAAATTCAAATGAGGAAGAGTGAAAACTCTCCTTATTCTTTTACTCTTTTTTTTTTTTTTTACTCCAGTCCTTCTTACTTTCACATGCTATTAGGCAGAATCAATGAAAAATTTCATAATTCCTAAATATACCTTTTTGCACTTGCATTTTAAATGTACCCTGTGTTCCTCAGCCTTTGTGTTTAAATAGATGCCAAGTTAAGAAAATTCTGAGTGTCATTGCTTATAATCAATAAGGGGCAATTAAAGCAAAGTGCATGCATGCTTTTAATATGTTTTGAGAATTCTGAAAGTTGAAAAAAAATGTTGTTACTTTAGCCCTGTGATGTTACTAGGTATCAAGAGTGCAGACACCTCTTCTTCCTGTTTCCTTCTTTCAGTCCCCCCCCTTCCACCTTTCCTAGGCCCCTCCCCCCTTCCTCCCATCCCTTCCCTCCCCTTCCCTGTATTCTCAGGGTTAGGTTGTCATCAGCTGTTTTCCCCAAAGCCCTACCAATACAAGAACGAGGGGGATCTCTTCAGAACCGCAAGGCTTGCACACTGAGCACAAGTGCAATCAAACTGTTTTCCTCTCTCACGTGGTACTGCTGCATCTCACTCATTTGAAAGAAATGTGATGTGGAAAAGAGCTTACCACTGGGCGAGAGGGACTCCATTCCCACAGTCTGTGTCAGAGCATCCAGTCACAGCCAGGGGGCTCATCAATCCTGTCCCTTTGCTCTCTCCCTCACCACCTGAAGCCTTAAATAGATTTCCCCTCCGGCATGGCGGTACATCATGGTTAAAATCGTTACGTAATTTTGCTGGCCTTTTCCTGGGCCAGAGGTGGGTCTGGTGACACTAGGGCTTTAGGGAAAAATTAATTTTCTTTTGCTGTCAAGTATGCAAAACAGTGAGCAACTTGATTCACTGCTCTGCACCCAGAAGGTTCCTAATAACCCAGTGTTTACTCCCCTTCCCACATGTGGTGAGGAGATTCACCAACTTTAGGTCATAGAAGACTCTTCGCAAGGGGATTTTTACAGTGCAGATTTCTGGGTCTCACGCCCAGAGACTGACTTGGTGGGCTGGAGGTAGACCCAGGAATGTGCATTTCAATGGCGCGCTCAGATGATTTGGTCCCAGTAGCCCACTGACTGCACTTGAAGAAGTGCTGCTTCTAGTGGCTAATAGTTTTGGAATCACAAGTCAGTGCAGGTGTGCTGCTTGTCAGCTATGACCTTGGGCAAATTAATTTCTACAAAACCAGGGAAACACAATCTTCACCTCATAGACTTATTGTTTGTGATCTGCTCCAAAGTAACACTCAAGCAGTGTTAGTTAGGGCTATTTTTATTTTATTATTATTATTTTTCCTTCCAAAGCACTGAGTACCCAGTTCCAGTGACCTCATTTTTTTTTTTTTTTTTTTTTAGCAGGGAGGGGTCTCTGTTTCAAAATTTGGCATTGGGCCAGTTCTACCTAGAGGTTTCTCTCCTCGTTAATTTCTGTCTCCTTTCAAAGCAAGAGAGAGATTTTAGCTTTGGAGATCACAAGGTAGCCACATTCCCAGGCATCTTCTGTTCTGTTCCCACCGCCGAGTGAACACCTTCTGATTGTAATCTCTCATGGTGCAGCTGCTTCCCAGCAGTGAATAACCACTCTTACCGGGCATGGTTATAATGAAGCCTTCTTGGGAATCATTTTCGTGCTCTCCAGTTTGGTCAGAAGCAGAGCACTGCTGAGCAGCCAGTGAAATGAAGCTTTTCGCAGGCATTTAATTCCTTACATGCAACAGCAAGAGTACTGACGGATGGAAACCAATTTAACTCCAACTCAGGTCATAGAGAATCACACAAATGGGTTTGCAGGTCGGTAACACAGCTTTCCCCACCTTCTCCCTCCCATCTCATTCTTCATCACCGCCTCTTGTAACCCTTCTGCTCAGGCTGATTTTTATCATAGATTAAAACCTCTTAGCAAGCAGGCTTTGCTGTTCAGCTGTCATGAGAAAAGATGGAGTTGAAAGCACATTTCATGTTTTTCTTTTAATGCAGAAAAATGCATGTGTGTGCATGTGCACACACACACATGAACACATACCCACATGCAGTGCTATCTTTCTCTGGGTTTGGGCGTGGATTGAGGCAGGTCCTGTTCTGAGTCTCTTATGGAGTTCGGATGGCTCAGTGAGTTCTGTCAGCTACTCACTTGGATACTTAATATGACTAAAGGGTCATAGGACCTCTCCAGAGGGGCAGTCTGGGGTTTGGGTAGTTGTAGTCAATAAGGAAATTTCACTCTTGCCTTTTGTTTTCCCCCACTCTGCCAATCCAGGTTCACCACCCCAAATCGAGTGCCAATCACATGTCACTTTTCAAGGGGGTCGCTGTCAGCCTGGGCAACTTGAATTTTTGACAATGTAATTACGGCCCTTGCTTCCACAGTGGGAGTCTGAACAGGATGGCGAGGCTTTTATTGATTGTTCAGCAGGGAAATTTATCAATGTCTCTCACTTCATTTTTAGTTCCTCCCTGAGAAATTTGCCTGACAGTTCCTTAGGAGAAAAAGCAGCTTTATGGCCTTGAATGGACTTCTGTCTTTGTCCTTTTTAAGAAATTTACAAGAAAGAGGCATTAAATATAAATGGAAGTTTCTGAGAAAAGCTAGTATGTGGGAGGATGACTGAGGAAAACACTAGTGCAATTATTATGAACATGAGAATTTGGTAAGAATAACTAAGAAAAAAGTAGTCTGAAGAAATAAGTTTAAGGATGGTTTATTTTCCTTTTTAAAGTCCCAAGTATGTGTATTCGTATTTCATGCTTTTAAAAATTGCTCCACGTGGGCACTGTTGTTGTAGTTGTACCACGTTCCAGGCTGCCCTGAAACGTGGTATCGTGTGCACGGCATGGACATGTGCTCAGGAGGGTGTTCCTGGTCAGTGGTTTACATACTGTGCTCCCCCAAATCCAGAGGCTTCTAGGGAAACGTCAGGGGTTCCACAAACAATGGAGTTCTTGGGAATGAATCAATCAAGGTTTACATTGCTCAAGTAATCACTTTTTTGCTTTTATCTCTTTTCTATATTTGCATTGAACATAATATTTCACTAGAAGAAAATAGTTCCATTGCTCAAATAGTGACTTAAGCAACTCTGCTAGCTCACCCTCCTCTTCTGTGTTGTGTAGATCCTTCTAGGGGCTCAGGGCCTCCCTTTGTGTGGTTCCTGATTTCCCCATGAGTGACAGAGCTTAAGGACATCTCCTATTGTCTGTTGTTTATGTGGGATGGAAATTTCCAGAGCCCATTTTCATCTTAAAAAGTTCCCCTCTATCAAATCTCTGCTCTTTGTCACCTATCAATCATTTCTGGTTCTGTCTCTCTTACATCCAGAGTACCTCCTCTTGCTCCTGCTCTTTACCCATTTCTCCTAGACCATAAGCCTTCCCTTCCTTCTGTTTCTCATTCCTGTGGGCTAAACTATAAACCAAAGCTCTGACATGGCATTTTTATATATGGTTTTATTACTCTAAAATTATTTGTTGTTAAGGGATGGAAACCCAGTGCATGTAAGCATAGACAAAACCCAAGATTTTTGAGCTCTTGATGAAACTGCAGGATAGGCAAGAAGGCAACTGGCCTCGGGCATCGCTGTCTCCAGGGGCCCATGGCCTCCAGGGGGCCGGTAGGAGTCCAGTGCTCACTTCTGGGTCTCCCCGCACATACCGGCTCCACTGGCTCCTACTTCTTCCTGGCTTGTTCCATATGGCTACTGCATTTTCTGATTTCACGTAGACTTTGGTTTTCTACCACCAACAAACAGCTTTGTGTTCTATCATTAGTTCCAAAGGCAAACAGGGAATGCCTCACAAGTCTAGTTTGCTTTACCTACCATGTGGTGCCCAGGGAGTTAGGGCACTGTGAATGTTCTAGCCCAAGTAACGTTACCAACCCTCAAGGCTAGGGACACAAGGCCATGTGAGAAGAGACAACTCTGCCTTAAACCAGGAGGGCAGGGTGGAGGTGTAGTGTGCTTTTGTATTTGTGTGCTTGCGTGAGTATTTGTTTTGGGAAGATGTTTACCAAAAAAAGAATGGTAGCCAGCCCATTAAGGAGTTCTGGGGGCCAGGCAGTCCTGTAGGTGTCCTCTAAGATAATTAAACTAAATTCTGAGAGTTGTGACTTCTAGTTTAGTCTCTGAGATTCCAAGCTGACTAAAGCCTATAGGCAGAAATATTCAAATATATTAGTACAATATTTAATGTTGTATAGACTCAAAGTGTAAAATTGAAATTGTCATTCAGGCTACATATAAGCTGAATAAAACAGATGGGTGAAATCAGGCAGAAGAAAATGCCTGTTAAGTTCCTCGTGTAGAGCTTACACCCTAGAAGGGCCCACCAGTATGTGTGGTTGAAAGTTTTTGCTCTGTGTGGACATCCTCTTCCAGTGTTACACCAAATTTAAAAACTGTTGATTTTCTAGCGTAGGCTATGATTTTTCCTCTTCCTTTTCAGGGATCTTGGATTCTCTCAATATTGAAGATGTTCTTTGCCCGCCCTAGCACTTTTCACCACGAAATATTTCCTGAAATTTCATGGGAAACTGAGTTGGTGTGTTGTGTGAATTGGCTATGAGGCTATGCAAATAGAAGAGGAATATTTTTAGGGATGTTTGAGAGACTTGGAGACAGAACCTGACTCAGAACAGACTGTTTTTCTCCAATCACTATATTAATTCATGTTCTGGTGGATCTTTTTCCCTGTCCTTTAACCACACGTTGGGCACCATAGGTTTTCAAGCTGATGTTAGCTGTTTAAAAGGCCAGTCTTAATTCACCCAGTTTAAACCTCAGTCTCCTACTCAATGTTTCTTTCCTTCTTCCTCAGCAAGGCTCCCGCCTGAGGCACCTAGAGGAGCAGGGGCATGTCCTCTCCTTCACTCTTCTGTCTCTTTATGTCACATTTTCTCCGTGTTGGGGCGGGTGGAAGAGGTGAAGGCAAGAAGTTAACATGATTTTTTTCTTTTTTTAAAAAGATTTTATTTATTTATATTTAGACAGAGGGGAAGGGAGGGAGGCAGGGAGAGAAACATCAATGTGTGGTTGCCCCTCACACACCCCCTACTGGGGACCTGGCCCGCAACCCAGCCATGTGCCCTGACTGGGAATAAAACCTATGGCCCTTTGGATCACAGGTGGGTGCTCAATCCACTAAGCCACACCAGGCAGGGACCATGATTTTTTACTAAACTGTGCAGTTGTATCCTCTGCTGGGTGTTGTTGGCTGTCTGGATAACGCTGGCTGACTGTTGATTCTCTCTTTGAAGATTCCCACTTGAGATCATTGGAGCCATTCGGGAAATCTTCCCACTGTTTCCCAGTGTGGAAGCTTCACCTGGGGTTGCAACCCCCTTAACTTCCACCTCGGGGCCCACTTTGGTTGAAGTACCAGAATGTTAGCTCAGGCCAAACTGCCTTCCCCAGAACTCACTTGATCTGGAGGGAACTTATAAATCTTTCCACATCGAAGATCCACTCACCATCCCTTTCTCTGCCCTGTTCTCTCTCTAATTCTCCTTTCACTTGTTCAGATGGGCATGAACAGCCTAGAAAATATGCTGCATGTGCAGACATTCAACCTGAGAGAAAAAAGCCAGTCTCCTTTTTTTTCAGGCAACTCTGTGATAAGTGCTTTTGAAGCCCTTTGTCTTTGCTTAAGTGGAGAGCAAGAAGTACTCCCAGACATCCCTCAATGGGAAAGGCCAGGTCACTAGGCTGGTGATTTACTTCCATCTCTGAGAATCCCTCTGAACCTCTTCTCTGTCACTCATGTAGCCTGAGGTGGGGTCTGTCTGTCCAGGGACAGTTCAGATGGCAGATTAGCCTTCTTTTACTAAGCCCAAGGAAACGTCTCCTCCCTGCCTGCTCATGGCTCATTTACAAGAGGGGTGCTTACTGTCTCTGTGCTCCCTGCTGGGGTCCTCTTGGTTGTTTTTGAGGAAGAAGAAGTCCTGCTTGACAATCTGCTGCATATATGGATGTTATATTGAAAGAGAGAACAACGGTTGGTTTTTTGTTTATTTTATTTTGTATGTGTTTTACTGTTTTATTTTATTTCATGTTGATTTAGGGGTGGTAAGGAAAGAAGATCAAATTAAGGGGAGGAATAGAGGAAGGACAGGGAGGATTCAAAATCTATTCATAGCTTCTGGTAATCCTCAAATGATCTTTAGGACAGTGTTGGGTTTCTGTTCCGGGGATGTGCCTGGCTGACCGTAATGAAGTGCAGTCAAGTGAGTGCCGTTGGGCACGGTTCTAGTGTACTTGGAACCGTCAGCGTGGTTGGAAGGCCAGTGACTGGGTTCACGGTTCTCAGTTCAGGGCAGATGAGAATCAGTCCCTAACTACACTTCCCCCAAATATAACCAGCACTACCAACAAAAAGTAAGGTGGAAATTCTCTCTGTTCTAATAATGCTTCAAAATCTCCAAAATAGAATTATTATATGTACAATGGCAGAAACATGTCTGGTGAAATCTGATTTATTTGTATAACTTAGAATTTATAATTGCTTAATCAGGACAAGTGTGACCTTGGGGCAATCTATAAAAAAGAATTCCTTAAGTTAAGAGTCTAAAGCATACTTGAACGTTTAAACATGTTAGGTGAACATGCTGTTTTTAAGGTCTTTAGGATTTTGGGTGTTTACATGTGAATGCATTCTGCTAATTAGAAATGAGTTCTAGCTACAATAATCCAAGTACAGCAGGAACCCCACTTAGAAACACATTGTAAGATACTTTAAGTTTCTATATATACCTGAAAGTGTTGGCATTCATCAGGTCTTTTTTGGTTGCAAGTGACAGAAAACCAAATTCAAACAAAAAATAAAGGCATCTTGTATTGCCTCATATAGCTGGAAAAACTTGAGGCACCAAGTGCAGGAGGTCTGATAGTCATTAGTGCTTCGTTTCCCTGCAGCTCTTGGTTCTACTTTCCCCTGACTTGGCTTTATTTTCAATCAAGCTTTTTCTAATGGAGGCAGAAGTGGGTTCCTGCAGCTCCAGGTGACTCTTTCCAATGGCTATTTGACCTGAGCAAATTTCAACATTCCTTCCATTAACATTTCATATCTCTCCTTTGTTTTATACCCTTAACCTGCAACAACAATACATTATATACAGGTCATTTATCATTGTTATTGTACATGTTCTAGTGCCTCCTCTAGTAGAATGTACACATCACGAAGGCAGAGATTTTCCTGTTTTTCATTTACAACTTCCCCATGTCATACAACAATGCCTAGACTCATAGTAGACTTTTAAGAAATATTTGTTGTGTGAATAACTAAAGGAAAAGCTTGAGCAAAAGTCTCAAGATTAACTTCAGCCCTTGTTTGGGTAATAAAGCTCATCACTGAAACTGCCACTGTGACCAGGGAGGTGGTTCAGGCAGGACTTCCCTCCTACTTAGCATTTTGTACTCTTCAGGTCTTCGGTGGATTGCATGAGGTCCACCCATCCTAGGAAGGGCAATTTTACTCATCTGTGGATTCAAATGTTAGTCTCATCCAGAAACACCTTCACAAACACACCCATAATGATTGGCCAATGTCTGGGCATCTCGTAGCCTAGTGAAGCTGATGCATAAAATTAACTATCACAGACACCAAAGTGGATCCTGTTTTCTATAACTGCCTCTACATCATATCCTGGACACATAATCCATGAAGATATCAAATCTCTTGTCTTGACACAAAGCTTCCCAAGGAGGAATAACTAGCCCCAAGATTCATCTTTTCCTCTCAAGATTTTTATAGTTTACTTTCTTGCTAGAACATGAGGATCTTGGCTCATATTCTACACCTTCTCCACATGAACCTGACCTTGCTGGGTCACTGAGCATTCACTCACTCATCTTCTTTGGTTGAGTGTTAGAGGAAGTAGGCTGTTTGGATCCAAATACCATTTCTACTACTAACCAGCTGATGGACCTTGAAAAAGTCAATTCTTTAAGTGTTTCAGTTTCCACATCTACAAAATGGAGCTGATTCTAAAACGGTTCTTACAGAGGTTTTATGTGGTTTAAATAAAATAAAACATATATAGCTCTTAACATAGTAACAGGCAAACTGCTTAATAGATGTTAGTTATTGTCATGTTACTATTCTATACTTGATTTGATGAAGCTGCCTCATTATTTTTCTAAAGATGGGATGATGTGTGTCATTTTCCATTACATCTGTCAGTCTGAAACCTGGCTTTCGTTGTTTACAACCTCAGTTGTTCTTCCCTGTATCGTGTCCATTACCAAGTGTTGAGTTTAGTTCTTGGATAACTCATGAGCCCATTTACTTCTCTCCGTCTCCATTACTGACACCTTAGTTCACGATGCCATCAACTTCTGTCCAGACTGTTGTTTAAACTTTCTTTTTATCTTTTATAGTTCTCCTTTTTGTTCCTCAATAATTCATTCTTTACCCTGTAGCCAAGGTGATCTTTGAAAAGCACAGATCTGTTTATATCATGTCTCTGCTCAAAACTTTTCAGTAGCTTCCCATTTATTCCTAGGATAAAGCTTAAAATTTCTAACATGATTATAATGTCCTGTCTGAACCAGGTCTCTGCCCATACTTCCTGCATTGTTATCCAATCCCTACCCAAACTGTGATTGCTCTAGGTCTCAGTAAACTTTTAGTCTATTAAATGGTTAATATAGTGTGGATTTTAGTTTTTTTTTAACACTTTTGCATACCAAAAGAAATTCAACTTTGTTAAGTAAACAGACTGCTACATAGGCAGGAGCTTGTAATTTTTCCTTCAAAGAGAATTCTTCTATGTGTATCATCAAAGCAATACTATTAATAGTATTGCTTTCAGCCTGGTTGTGGAGAAAGTACCATTGAATTAGGCATGTAGTCAGTATTTGTTAAAATTCGATTTTACCTAAATCCTGGCACTTTATGATTTTCAAAGCTGCTTCCCATTCTTTTCTTTCATTTAACCTACAACAACTTTGGAGAGTAGGAAAGACTGGGATTGCTACTTTCACCTTATATTAATAGATGTTAAGACTGAAGTCCAAAAGGGGAGGTAAGAAATATTCATTCCATCCTCTTTGTAGGTTTAAAATGTACACAGGCTTGTCTCTACTTTGCGTACACACAGTATTTACTTGTGGCAGAAAGACAAAAAGATGATACTCCTTTCAAGATTTTGGAAGAATTCTCAATTTTAATTTTTTCTGGTTATTTTGCATTACCAAGTAGGGCTGTATTGTTTGTGGTTCCTTTTGTAACATTCTTAACAGAGCACAAAGAGTTCATTTCTTTCCCAGTTTGCTGTTTACCTTCCATATTTTCATGGCATTTTCTGATCTCTATGATGGCAAACCCACAAATATTTTCCTTTATGGTTTCTGCCTTTGATTTCACATTTAGAAAACTCATATACAAAAACTATACAAAAATTTAACCATTTGTCTTCTGGTATTTTTATTGTTTTTCTCTTGCTCCCTCTTTTTAAAAAAAATTATTAGTCTAATACAGTTGTTTTTCCCCCTTGGCCCTTCTAAACCCAGCCTGTCCCCTGCTCCCACAGTCGATCCTCACACTGTTGTCCATGTCCATGGGTCATTCATACATGTTCTTTGAATAGTCCCTTCCCCCCCAAATACACCATTATCCCCCTCTCCACTCCCCTCTGGCTGCTGTCAGTCTGTTCTATGTTTCCATGTCTCTAGTTCTATTTTGCTTGTTAGTTTTTTTATGTTCATTACATTCCTCTTATAGGTGTGATCATCTGGTATTTGTCTTTCATTGCCTGGCTTACTTCACTTAGCATTATGCTCTCCAGTTCTATCCAGCCTGTTGCAAAGGGTAGGAGCTCCTTCTTTCTTTCTTCTCCCTAATATTACATTGTGTAAATGTACCAGAGCTTTTTGATGCACTCATCTACTGATGGGCACTTAGGCTGTTTCTAGCACTTGGTTATCATAAATAACACTACTGTAAACATAGGGGTGCATAGGTTCTTTTGAATTAATGTTTTGGGATTCTTAGGGTATATTTCCAGCAGTGAAATTGCTGGATCAAAAGGCAGTTCCATTTTTAATTTTTTGAGGAAATTCCATACTGTTTTCCACAGTGTCTGCTAAATTTCACATTAATTTCTTTAGTCCAGTCAGCAAACTATGGCCCACGGTCCAATTGACCCATTGACTAGTTTTGTAAACAAAATGTTGTTGAAGCACAGCCACAATCATTTGTATAGAGATCATCTATGGTGGCTTCATGCAGCCATGACAGACTTGAGTAGTTGCAACAGAGACCACCTGGCCTGCTAACTCAAAACTATATACTATCCAACTTTTTGCAGAAAATGTTTGCCAACCCCTACAGTAATCCATCTGAGATACATTTTGCTATAGTATATAAATTAATTATCTACTTTTTTCAGATGCAAGACAATTTCCTGAACACTATTTATTCAACAATGCAACTGTGATAGTCTGAAAATTGACCCCCAAATTTGTTCATGTCTCAGTTTCTGGAGCCCATGAACTTTACCTTAGTTGGCAAAAGGGACTTTGCAGTTGTGGTTAAATTAAAGATCTTGAACTGGGGGGATTATCTTGGGTTATTCAGGTGGACCCAATGTAATCCCTTTGGTCTCCATCAGAAGGACACAGGAGGAGTCAGTGAGAGGAGAAGATGATGTGATGAAGGAAGCAGAGACAGGAGTAAGGCACGTGGAAGATGGAGGAGACCCTCCAGCCACAAGCCAATGAATATGAGAACCACTAGCAGATGAAAAAGGCAAGGAAACAAATTTTCCTCTCAGAGCCTTCAGAAGGTAGTAGCCTGCTGACACCTTGATTTTAGCTCAGTGAGACCAATTGCAGAATTCTAACCTCCAGAACTATAAGGCAATATGTTTGTGTTAAGACAATAATTTTGTAGTAATTTGTTATAACAGCAATAGAAAACTAATACACTATCATATCTTTGAGAATTTTAAATGTTACTGTTACCATATGCTAAGTTGTTGCTTGATATATATATAGATTAATGCTTTTTATAAATAAAGAACTTTTAGGACAAATCAATCTGGCAAAGGATGTACATAGACATATCAGCAAAATTAATGCAAATGTCCAGTCAGTATGAATGTGTGTGGATAGGCTTTGGGAATATTCTGTGTTCAGGTGAGGGATTGTGTTTGGTTTTCATGAGTTTTCTCCTTGTTTCTCCTCATTAGACTCAAAGAAACAAGAATCAAAGAATCAAATGCAAGTTAAAACAAAATTAATTTTTTTCCCTAACAATCAAATTAGCCAAAATTTTTTAAACATAGTAGAAAGTCTGAAAACTGGCTCTAAAATATGTTGATAGTGAATATAGAAGTATGTTCAGTCTTTCTGTAAGAAAATTTGGTAATTATAACCTAAGGATTAAAACTAGGTGTATGCCCTGACACAGCAATGCCTCTTTTAGGAATTTATTTTAAGGAGATGATCATAGTATGCATACAAATAATGCTCAAGTATTTTCACATTTGCATTGTTTATGAGAGCTATTATAATAGGAAAAATGAATATGAATAAATAAGGGATTAGTATATAAAATATACATTTTAAATGAGATACTGCTATGCATTCATAATGTTAAATATATGATACAGCTGAAGGATGTTTTCACTATATTAAGAAGAGAAAATTTATAAAAATGCTTTTTACAGAATTAAATTATTTTTGTTTATATGTAAAATTTTGCCAAGACATGAAAGGATAGGAAAGACACATATTGATGTGTTGTATTAAGATTGTGGATACTTTTATTGTCTTCTTTTTGCTTGTCTACATTTTTATTTTATGCCTTTTATATTTATTGCTTTTCTAAAAGAAATTATGTTATTAAATATTGGCCCTTTTTCTCCTGTCACCTCTACTCCAAAACATAGATCATAGCGATTATTATCAAAATGATTACCTGGTTAGAAATGTGTCTGAATTTTTATATATTTTTGGACAATGACTAGAAGTGGTTATTAAGGGCATTCCACAGAAGACTTTGGCTCTGACCAAGCAGATTTTGCACCTCTGAGTAAACGACTCCTCACTGCAGTTCTGTGGGGCCTAAAGATGGCCTTGGTAGAATTGGCCTGAAATCCTCACAGGAGCTTGGACCCGTGTTTCAGATATTCTACTTATCTTACAATGTGCTCTTTCCTGGTATTTTGAGCTTTATCTTTTGATTCTTCTTGGTCATTTACTTTTAATCAAACTAACAACAGAAAAGCTCAGATTAGAAACAAAACTTAGCTTTTCTTTTATACATCTAGAAAAAACCTTTACTCAATGTATGGCTCCTCACACCACTCAAATAGCCTTGGTTAGCCTGGGTCTAAACCTTTACGTCAAAGGACTGGAAAACTTCTCCTTAGCACTGGAAACAGGCTTTGTGTCCAGTCCCTTTTTATCCCCTTGTAGAAATGTTTGCTGATCAACTGTGGATGTAGCCAGATGGTATGTACCTTTAGAGCGTTGCTCTAGTGCGCCTCTCTTTCCTGCAGGCACACACTCCCTGCTCACTCGGTGCCACCAGAGATTAACCAGCAATGATGCAGAGGCTCACAGTGCACACACACAGGCATGAGCATGCAGGATTTCCCCTGCCAGGTTTTCTTTTCACCCAAGGGAGCTTTCATAGCAAGTGGTTCTCTAGGGCAGAGGGAAATGGCATGTGAAAAATGCCCCCATTCAGTCTCTTTGGTCTGCCAGATAGTCTTATATTAATGCTAAAGTCACAGTCTTCTCTTCTGAAGTACAGTAAATCAGATCGCCTCCAATTCACAGATAGTTTGGGTTCAAAGAGTTGCCTTGTAAGTTGTTGTTTGGAACCTGAAATATATTTTTTCTCAAAGAAATGTTGATAAATATTGTGGTTAAGGAAATAAGTGAGCCCTCAAAAGTCTATTTCACCTAAATCTCCTTGCTATATAATGCTAATGGGGGTGGAGCGGCAGACCACTGAGTATTAGGCTAATTGTATGGGGAGGTAGGCCCACTTCCAACATTGGATTCCAGGGACACATCTCTCTCCATTAGATTTCTACTATTTTAATTTATTTTTTATTGAGTAGTAGTCACAGGGGGTGTTCTCACTACCTCTGTTTTATAAGTGGCTTTTGTGGCCTAGTCACAGGCTCTGGCACAGTGTGGGCTCTGGGAGCAGAGGGAGTAGCTTAGATGCAAGTAGAATAATCAGTGGTAGTCAAACTTTCTCTACTTTCCCTGAATACTTGTCATCTCCTACTATTGTTAAAGATAGTGTATGACCACAGGATCTGGGCCAGGTTCTAGCAGAAAGAAAAAGGAAATGAAAAATAGTAGAAGGGCAGGATTTTCTTTCCCCTCAAAGCTCATATTCTGCTATTGTGAGCCTTGCCTTTTATTGGCAGAGGGATGAAATGAACAGTGAGGAATAGGACTCAGGTACAAGAGATGCTGGGCAGGCTGCCTGGATCCTAACAACAATGGTAACAAAGACAATAATAACAAAAGAATAAGGGGACGGGAAGAATGAGTCCCCAAGCAGTTGCGTGGAGGGATAAAATTTTCTCTCTACTGTACTCTTTTGTTTAGTTATGGGTAAGTGTATATCTTCATTTTTTGTTTTCTTCCTTCTACTACTCTTCTTAGTTTTTGTTTTTCTCTCATCCATCCAGTCTTCAAATGACCATGTTCCAGAGTGTGTGGTCTCATGTATTCTTCATTTATAACAGTATACATTCTCCCAAGCAATTCCACCTATTCCCATGGGAATGACCTCTATTTGTCATTTCTTTATATACCTAGCCTTGGACCTCTCTTCTGAGTTCCAGACTTTCCCTTTTACTTGTATATTGTCTTTACTATCTCCAATGTGACTTGTTTAAAGTTGTCATCTAAAGCTGAATATCACTAGAACATAAACTACATAAAAGCAGGGCTTTTATTTTTACTGTTTTGCTCACTACTGTATTCCTAGTACCTAGAATAGCAAATGGCATGTGACAAATAATATGTGTTCAGTAAATATTTATTGAATTGACTTATTATTTTCCTTCCCAAGTATTTCTGTTTATTTGCCAGCTTGCTTCAGCTGTGGACCTATGAGGCATCATTGATATGTTCTTTTTTACCTCTAGATTTACTTCCATTCCTTTTGATTATTCAAAAGAAATCTCCAGTTTTTATATTTCTCTCCAGATCCACTTCTTAACTCTTGTTCAGACTCCCAAAACTTCTTGTCTGAAATACTGCATTAGTCTTCTACAGGAGATTTCTACACAGTCTTCTTACTTTCATTCACTTTCCTACAGTCTGTTCTTCATATAACATCCAGAGTGACCTTTAGAAGAAACAAAAATTAGGAAAAAAATCCCATTTGCTATAGCAACAAGAAAAATAAAGTACATAGGAAAAGCCTTAACCAATTATGTAAAAGACCTGTACTCAGAAAGCTACAGAACACTGAGGAAAGAAATTAAGGAAGATACAAATAAATGGAAGTGTTCATGGATTGGAAGAATTAACATCATCAAAATATTCATACTACCTAAAGCAATTTATAGATTTAATGTAATCCCTATTAAAATACCAATGACATATATCACAGATATAGAATAAAGATTTCAAAAATTTATATGAAACCATAAATAACCCTGAATAGCCTGGGCAATTTTGAGAAAAAAGAACGAAGCAGAAGGGGTCATAATACCTGATATCAAACTATATTCCAAGGCCACTGTAATCAAAACACTCTGGTACTGGCATAAGAACAGGCACATAGATCAATGGAGCTAAACAGAGAGCCCAGAAATAAACCCAAGTCTCTATGGTCAATTAATACTTGACAAAGGGAGCAGAAGCATAAAATGGAGTAAAATAGCCTCTTCAACAAGTGATGTTGGGAGATCTGGACAGCTACATGAAAAAAAAAAAAGAAAGAAACTTGACTACCAGCTTATACCATATACAAAAATGGACTTGAGATTGGATAAAATACTTAAATGTAAGGCATGACACCACAAAAGTCCTGGAGAAGAACATAGGCAGGAAAATTTCATATATTCAGTGCAGCAATATTTTCACTGATATGTCTCCTAGAGTAAGAGATAAAAGGAAAGAATAAACAAATGGGACTATATCAAATTAAAAAGTTTCTGCATGGATAAAGAAAAAATCAGCAAAATGAAAAGGGAACCAACTATATGGGAAAACATATTTGCTAATGATATACCTCTGAGAAGGGTTTGATCTTGTCTTAATATGTACAGATCTCACACAACTCCACACTAGGAAGACAAACGATCCAATTAAATATGGGCAAAGAATCTGAACAGACACTTCTCCAAGGACAAACAGTGGGCTCAAAGACACATAAAAAGATACTCAGCATCATTAGCCATCAGAGAGATGCAAATTAAAACCACAATGAGATATTACTTCACACTGGTCAGAATGGCCATCATAAACAATTCAACAAACAACAAGTGCTGGTGAGGTTGTGGAGGAAAGGGCCCACACCACACTGTTGGTGGGAATGCAGACTGGAGCAGCCACTGTGCAAAACAGTATGGAATTTCCTCAGGAAACTAAAAATGGAACTATCCTTTGACCCAGCAATTCCACTGTTGGGATTATACTTTAAGAATCCTAAAATACAATTCAGAAGAACCTATGCACCCCAATGTTCATATCAGCGTTATTTATAAGAGCCAAGTGCTGGAAACAGCCATCAGTAAATGAGTGGACAAAAAAACTGGTGCATTTACACAATGGAACACTTCACAACAGAAAGAAAGAAGGAGTTCCTACCCTTTGCAACAGCATACATGGAACTGGAGAGCATTATGCTAAGTGAAATAAGTCAGGCAGTGAAAGACAAATACCATGTGATCTCACCTATAAGTGGAACCTAATCAACAAAACAAAGAAGCAAGAAAACAGAACCTGATACATGGAAATAAAGAACAAACTGACAGTGACCAGAAGGGAAGTGATGGAGGGTAATGGGGGAAAGACAAGGAAGGGTCAAGTCAAAGAACATGTATAAAGGACCCATGGACAAAGATAACAGTGGGGGGAGGATTGGATGTGGTAGGTGGGGGTGGGTGGGACAAAGGAGAGTAATGGGGAAAAAATTGGGACAACTGTAACTGAACAACAATAAAAAAGTAAAATAAAATGAACTTGATCATGTAACTATTTTGAGTAAGATTTTTCAAGTTTTTCAAAACAGGCCAACAAGGACCTGCATTATTTTTCCCAGTCACACCATGCTGTCTCATTCATCTTGCTCCATACACTCCGATTGGCATTTAGTTGTTGGAACACATTAAGCTTCTGCTTTCCAGGACTTGACTCAGAATTTTTCTCATTCTCTCCAATTTTCAGTAAATATGTTTTCTCACTAAGGACTCTCTTCTCAGTTTGGTATGTGTAGTCCTGGGCTTAAAATATCACTAGTCTCCCAACAGTATAATTTATTTAAAAAAAAAAAAAGATTTTATTTATTTTTAGAAAGAGGGGAAGAATGGGAGAGAAAGAGGGAGAGAAAAACCAATGTGTGAGTGAAACATTGATTGGTTGCCTCTCACATGCCTCCAACTTGGGACCAGGCCCACAACCTAGGCATGTGCCCTGAGGATTGAACCGGTGTCCTTTCACTTTGCAGGATGATATTCCACCAACTGAGCCATATCATCCCACATATTTCTTTGGTGGTTTCTAAATCACATTTGGAATAAACTCCAAGGTCTTTGAGAACCTGTGAGGCATTTCCTGCATGGACCCTGCTCACCTTTCCAGGTGCGCGTTTGCTGACTCTCATCAGGTCCCCTTCCCTTCCACATCCTTGCAGTCAGGCCACGCCACATACATTATAGCAGTTATTCGAATGTGTCATGTTGTCCCACACCATTGTGTGCACCACTGCCTTTGCCTCGAGTGCTATGACAATTATGTCATCTTGTCCACCATGGATTATCCTTCAAGGTCCAGTTCAGTTATCATCTCTTCAGGATCTCATTCCCAGAAACAACTCTTCTGTTCTATGAGTGAGGTGCCCTGTGTCTGTGGACCAGTGGACCCTGGGTGTTCTTCTGCCTTAACACTGAACATGGTACATTTTTCACATTTGTCTATTTCCTGTACTGGTCATGGGCCTGGAGGACAGGGATTCTGTTCCCACTATGTGTGTCTTCCTAGTTCTTGACAGATATTCATCTCTACAGAAGAAAACATAACTTGCAGTGTTTTATTATGGATAATGGTAAAGCTTCATGTGGAAAAAAAGGGGGGAGAATAATTTTCCTACATTTGAGAAAAATATTCCTAATTTTTTGTGAGTTTCTTCATATTTCCATTCTGATACAAACATTATTTTAATGAAATGATTCTCTCCCCTAAATGATTTGGTGGTTATTCAGTTAGAGTAAAGATTGAGGTCCTACAAAATAAACAGAAGACAAATTAGTTATTTTAAAGTGTGTCGACCCACAAAGATTATTTTCTTTTTCTTCATGCCCATTTGGTAATATGGTTCTCTGGGACTATGTAATTATGAATGAATGGCATTGAAATGCTTGAACAATAATTTGTAGGAAATACAATTATGAGAAGTTATTAGTGGGAGTAAATGAATAGTTTATTGGCTAACAGGTCAGTGTTGAAAGCCCAAAGTGGTTAAACATTGTATTAAATTACAGGTTGAGAGCATAACCCTTTTTCATTTAAGTATATTCATAAATTATTGAGCTTTTTAAACTGTATTTTTATGTTTTTTATTTGTGGCAGGGAAAGGAAGGCAGCTGCCCAACCTGAGTTTCTTAAGGGTTCTGTGAAGTGAAATGACTTGTTTGAAATGTGTGTGTGCAAAGCTTTCCTCATCAGAGAATCAGTCAGTCCACCTTGTATGGCATTTAAATAACATTTATGAAGTAAAGAATATAAATTTTTGCGTATCTAATATTATTGGGTAAAATTAATTTATAGATATTTCCAGAAGCCAAGAATTCCATTATATGTCCAGTTCTTTGGCTCTGGATTCAGAAGACCCAATTTCAGAATTTGGTTCTGACATCTCATTGCTGTGCAATCTTGTCCTTGAAACATTTTAACTTCCTAATCTGTATGCACCCTTAAAAGAAAAAACAATAGCAACAGAAACAATTCTTACTAGATAGTAAAACTACTTAGCATCGATTGGTTTATTCTAAGTTCTTAATAAATATTTGTGTTATTTGTGGTAATTTTTACATAGTAGATATTATATACTCATTTAGGTATATATGGAAGTTTTCAAATAAAGGTCTAGAAGGCAATATTGAAAATAGTTAATTAAATCACAATGGGTTTAATGCTAATCTTGAGCCCAAGACCATGTTAGGAATTTTGACACATATAAAAGAAACATAAAGCAGTGGCCCTGCATTCGAGGTGCTAACTGTCCAGATGGGAAGATAGGACATGCGCACTGTTATTATTACAGAATAATTTAGTGCTGAAACACATGATAGTGACTATTGGTTACATAACCCAGATCTCCCCAGGCCTCTCTAAGACTGCTCAGCCTGTGGATGTTTTAGTAGTGATCACAAAAATTTTACTGTGTACCTTCCCCAACTCTCACAGAACCTGCAGCCTTTCTAACTTTCCAGTCTGCTTATTATAGATGTTCTCATGACAAATTTCATGCAACTAGTCTGCTGCATCTTTCATGTACATTTCTCCCTATTTTGGCTCTCTTGGCCAATGTCCTCCATTTAGGAAGATGCTGGGGGCTGCCTGATCCCAGCCCCTGCTGCTGCTATCTGCCACGAGAGTATTGAACACATGGGTGCCAAGGACACAGGCTTCCATTGCCGCCCAGGTGGTCAAACCCTGAGGTATAGGAATGTACTACATCCCATAATGAAGCCTTGTGACCTCCTCTCTCTCCCACTCAGGGTCCTACCTAATCATCAGGACACCAAAACTTTGGAGTGCTTGTTTCTCCATGGCTTGGTCACGATTTTCCTCATTCGGTACATATTTATTGAACACATATTATATGCACCAATGTGATAGACATTGGTAGTAGGATGGTGAATGAATATAGGTCTAACTCCTCTTGTCAGGTTTAATAGGGGGGGAAACAGAATTATATGAACAGAGATCAAATTGCAGTGTGTTAAGTGTTAGAAAGGAGAGGAACAAGGTGATGTGAGGGTTTGACTTAGTTAGGAGGTTTCAGAGGCTTTGATGAGGAATCAAGTTTAACATCATTCTGAAGAATGAGGCAGAGTAAGTTGATGAGAGAATCCCAACAGTGGAGCAAAATCAATCTGAAGAGTGTCTTCAGGTTCTTTCTTCAGGTTCAGTGATCAGGAGAGAGAATCCATATCTGAGACAGATCCCATGCTGTCTTTGGATTATCTTTTTTTCTCAACTGCTCCTTATGTAAGCTTCTTTACCCTGTTAAAGCAACTCACAAAAATGACCCATAAACTAGCTGGACATGATTAGTCATGCCTAAACCTCAGCTGTACACACTTTTGAGTAAATAAGGGCCCAAAGGACTATAATGTCCATAGGAGGAGGTAGACATCATCATGGGCTAAAGTGCTGCCTGAAATCCAATGAAAGAGGTAGAAAATTGATGACATGAAGAAGGTGGGCACACAGGTGGAAGGGACAGAATAGGCAAAGGGAAAGGTAGGAATGAGCCTGTTAAGTGAGAAGAGGTGAAGAGACTAGACTTCCTGGAATAGAGAGTTTATTAAGGAGTCAGAGACAATAAATTAGAATGAAATTATGGAGAATCTTAAACGTCAAGAAGGGAATTTGGCACTTTGTTACTTAGTACTGTAGGCAGATACTACAGGTTAAGAGACAAAGAAGGGATGTAATTAAAATACCTTAGCAAAGTTTAAAAGGTAACAATGCAGAATAACCAGAAGAATATCCAGCTCAACTATTATAATTATTTTGACATTCTTGAATTTGAGATGATGATCGCTCATCCAAATGTCAGTATCTACTATATAGCTGGAAATACAAGGCTGAAACCCATGATACACACAGGCTTGATGTTTTAGTCATGGTTTGGTGATGAGAGTGAATAAATTATGACATAATTTTACTGCTTTAAAGAAATTCTATCAACATTTGAAAGAACATAAGTTTATGTTAATAATTTAAAATGCATTTCAAAGGTTCTCAGATTTTTTCACTCATTTGATTAAGAGATTTAATTAGTTGAGAAATGTATTTGTTGTCTCTACTCTTGGTTCTGCCATGGGTAGCTTACATTGCTGATAAGTGCATAGTAAGTGTTTGTTGCAAGTAGAATATTGTGAACAATTGATCACAGATTTTAATAGCATTTGCCTTTGATAAACATTTTCTATTCTCGTTAGAGATTTTTCTGTGTAGACGTGGAACAACCAATCATAGAAATTCACATATACATGCATATACATATAAATAAACTTTATTTCATTTTATTTTTCCCAAAGGTTAAAACAAACAGCAAATAAAGTTAAAATTATTTTCTTTGAGGATGATTTATGTCTTAATTTTTACCTGCTCTATAATTAGAAATTTTGAACTCTTTAAATGTTTTTTAAAATAAAATTATTGCCCAAGTAAACTTCAAAAATTACATCATTAACCCAGAGACCTTTCTAAGCCTAGACCAGCATTATTAGTACAAGTGCCCACACACAACGGGCAAATAAATAAAGAAAGAAGTTTAAGATAATTTGAAAATGATTTATTGTTGGCCACCAGAGATTCAAGTATTATTATATTATTTTAGTGCAGTAGGGGAGGACAGTAAGTTGCTGTGGGCTAAAGGTGAATTATGATCTATTGCAAAGGAGGAAGGAAATGTATTGAGGAAAGAAGAAGAAATTCGGAGTAAGCCATGTGTTTTCTGAAGTATTGCTCCAGAAAGTGCCTTGAAAAAAATATTTGCTTTGACCCTTCCTGGAAAAGGCCAGAGTAAACTGGGAGACAGACTGCCTTCTTGAATCTTTGATAGTAAAGAGAAGCATACTGGCATGGGAGGACCAGGTGGATGCTGTGGATTCTAAAACAAACCAAGGTACCTAGAGACACAAGTTACTCTCCAAGTTTGCATAGCAATGCTATGTTGAATAGATTCAGTTTTAGAGTTTGAAAGGATCATCTAATACGCCATGTTTTAGCACAACCAATCTGAGGTGACTGAAGTTGTACTCTACTAACACTATTTGTAAAGTGAGTTGAAGTCTTCAGATTAGAAATTCATTATAGACTTCTAATAGCTTTTGCTTTTACTTGGAATAAGAAAGAAGTGGTAAAATTATATACTCAGAACAGAGTGATGTAGAGAAGGAAAAGACAAATATTGAGGGTCTGTTTTGTGACAAGGTCCAAACTGTATGTTTCATAAACATTACCTTGTTTAATCCTTCTAAAACCCTATGGGGGAAGGCTTGCTACTTACACATTGTGAGGGAAATGAAGCTCTCTCTTGAGTTTATTACCCAAAGGAACATGGTTAGAATTGGCAATACTATGATTCAACTATAAGTCTAGTCTGACTCCAATTCCTAGCTCTTTTTGTTTTTGTATTTTTCTTAGCAAGCTCCTGTCAGTCCCAGATTAGTTTTACTGTTACCATATGACAGATAAAAAAAAAAAAAAAACAATTGAGAAAAGTGAAGGCATTGGTGCTTATTGAGTCTGAAACTTGCTTTCCCAAGTTCTTTTTTCACAAGGTTCTTTGGCTGAGTAATGCCATATTTGTATTAACTATTCAAGTGTCTAAAGGCAAATGTTCCTCCCACTGCTTTAGGTTCATTACCAGAAGTAATTGTTACCCATCTTCGAGCAGCTGCCCATGCCCATGACACAGTGTTGGCTCTTGAAGATGCTGTGGACTGGCACTCTGGGGATGAAGTTGTCATCATCAGTGGAATGGGGGTCAACGGGGCCAAACCCATGGAAGAGACTGTCCTTGTGGACACTGTGTACAATGCAGACCTCCATCTGAGATCACCCTTGAGGTACTGAGTGACAGCTGGAGTATGTTAGGTGGAAGCAGATGAGGTTTTAATTGTATTGGTGTCTGGACCTCTTTTGGTCTTTTGATGACCTAATGTTAATTAAATAATGCTAGACATTTTGACAAGAAAATTACAAAGCATGCATTATTTGGCAAGTTGCTGTTAAGAAGATTTATACTTCTTAAGCGAATTTCTCCTGTAAGACTCTAGAACTTCCATATTATAGTAGATATCAATGCAATACTCAGTATAGTTCCTCATTTTCACATACGTATGCACATAGTTCACTCCTTTGTATTTGAATTTCTAAACAGATAGACCTCCAAATAGAGTATTATGCAAATCTAGTGGCTTACTATTACTTAATAAGATTCAGAGTTGTGTCTACAGATGTTTCTTTTTCTTTTTCTTTTTTTAGATATTCTTACAACTTCACAGAGAATTGGGTGGCTGGACAGCACCATATTTTAAAGACCACAGTGGCTCTACTCAGCAGAAGAATTACCATACGAGGAAATCTCACTAGCGAGAGGACAAAGTTCCTTGCTTCATGCCAGGAGTCTAACGCTTCAGAAGGTAGAGAAGTATTTGTTGGGAAGGTGAAAGAGGGAAAAAGAATGTTCTTATTGTCAAATGATATGTGGCATTGCTGACTTCTTTCTAAATCAAATACACCCTTAACTTTTGCATGTCCACAATACTCTGTCATTTTTAGAATGCTCTTAATAAATTGTCATTTCATCTCCTGCCCTCAGCAATTGTATGAAAGAAATAGGCAACAGTATCTACTTGAGAGATTAGTTATTCCTTCTGGAAATAAAATTTTGTTAAATAATTAAATCTGGAGAGTTGAATGAAATTTCCAGGTAATCTTAACTTTGATTCCAAGTTCCTTCTAATATTCTCAGGAAAACTGTTTAATGCCAGAGTCACGAATGCAGGCAGCACATTCTGGGTAGAATGCTGGGTAGAATGCTGGGTAGGTTGCCGGCCTCTTCCTCTCCTCCACCTCCACTTTCAGAGTTTGTTTTCTGGGTGAACTACCACAGACTTTAAGTAAGTGGTTAAAAATGTCAATTTATCTTCTAGAAGAATACCAGGCACTGAATCACAGTGATGTGCCTATTAAACATCTATTTCAGGGATGGTTAGTTTAGTAGGTTATGTTTGGGTTTCTCAGGCTGTAGATTATGAGGCTTTCACATAATGTGAAGACATCATTTGTCAACTTTGGTCCAGGATGGTGTGGGTGTCAAGGATGACTCCCAGGCATGAGCTCTGGATGGATGATGAGGCTGTTTATTGAGATGGGAAGAGGAACAGATTTTGGGGTAGGAGGGTGGCAATCATGAGTTTAATTTTGTACATTTTAAGATTGAGATGCCAGGCCAGCAACTGAGTTGAGATGTCTGGTAGCATCTGGAGCTGGAAGAAATCTTGGATGGACTTAAAGATTTGAGTCACATCTACATATAGACACATTTGGTATAATGTTAGTATGTGGTTGGGAGAGAGGGGACTTGACCCCATCCCCCACCACCTCAGTCTTCTAGCTCACAAATGTGTTATTCTGAAAAATGTTTGGATGCAGTGGATTAGAATTCAGTAGCTGCCAACTTTAACAGTTCTGCTGAGTATGAGATCTGAGTTCTATCCAAACACTTTGGGATTTCTCATATAGGTTTCCTCAGATCATAGTTTACAAAACTGAATTTGCTATTGCTGCAAGTAAGACTATGCATCTGGGGTTAAGCCATAGTAAAGCTATTAGATTCTAATGGGAAAAAAATCCCTGATTGCAGCATAACTCTTAAACTTTACTACAAAATTCTCAAAATAAACAGAATTCACACCTTCACTAAAAACATGTCACTTACCTCTTCTTTGTGAGGGGCTGTGAAGATAGCTAAGTACAATAATAGGAGGTCTGACCACATAAAAATTGTATGGATCACTGACATAATCAAAATTGTGATATATCATAAACATATAAAACACCTCTTTGTTCACCTCTTATATGTTCCTCCTCTGCTGCTAGCAAGAGAGTGAACTTTGCAATTTACTAATGACTATTTACTGTGGAATGGTACATCATTTTGTATTAGTGACACATCTTCTTTGGTTTGTCAACATGCATAATAAGGAATCAGTTCAGAAGATGATTTCTTAGTTCACACCACCACATGCCATGTGTCAACTGAACGTGTCCTGCAGGCTTCTGGCCAAGATAGAGGCACAGGTAGATACACTTGAACAACCAAAAGAAAGACAACAACAAATTAAAAAAAAAAAACAGCAACCAGAGCTGCCAGAAAATCGAACTGTATGGAAGTCTGACAACCAAGGAGTTGAAGAAACTTTCATCCAGACTGGTAGGAGGGGTGGAGATAGGCAGCTGGGGCAGAGAGGATGCATGGCAAGATGACTGGAGGACCCAGGGGGACAGGGGGGTAGATGGTGATCCCACATTTGAGTGTGGATAAACTGGGAGGAACAGTGAGGGAGTGATACAGACCACACGACCCAGGTTCCAGCACAGGAAAAGAAAGCCCCAAAACTGCCGGGCGTTGCTGTGGCAGGAGAAACTCCCAGTTTCACAGGAGAGTTCATTGGAGAGACCCACAGGGTCCTAGAACACATACAAACCCACCCACCTGGGAATCAGCACCAGGAGGACCCAATTTGCTTGTGGGTAGTGGGAGAAAGGACTGAAAGCTAGCAGAGAGCCAAGCAAGTGGCATCATTCCCTTTTGGACCCCTCCCCCACATACAACACCAAAACTCAGTGACAGGGTTGCCCCGCCCTCGTGAATACCTAAGATTCCACTCTTTACCATAACAGGTGCACTGAGACAAAGAAATATGGCCCAAATGAAAGAACATATCAAAACTCCAGAAAAACAACTAAGCAAAGAAGAGATATTCAACATATCTAATGCACAGTTTAAGACACTGGTAATCAGGGTGCTCACAGAAATGGTTGAGTATGGTCACAAGATAAAGGAATAAGTGAAGGCTATGCAAAGTGAAATAAAGAAAAGTATACAGGGAACCAACAATGAAGGGGAGGAAACTGGGACTCAAATCAATGATTTGGAGCAGAAGGAAGAAATAAACAAACAGCCAGAAGAGAATGAAGAAACAAGACTTGAAAGAAATGAACCTCTAGGACAACTTTAAATGTTCCAGCATCTGAATCATAGAGGTGCCAGAAGGAGAAGAGGAAGAGCAAGAAATTAAAGACTTATTTGATGAAATAATGGAGAACACCCCCAATGTGGCAAAAGAAATAGACTTCCAGGAAGTCCAGGAAACTCAGAGTCCAAAGAAGTTGGACCCTAGGAAGCACACACCAAGGCACATCATAATTAAGTTACCTAAGATTAAAGATAAGGAGAGAATCTTAAAAATAGCAAGACAAAAGGAGAAAGTTACCTACAAAGGAGTTCCCATAAGGCTATCAACTGATTTCTCAAAAGAAACCTTCAAACAAGAAGGGGCTGGAAAAAAGTATTCAAAGTCATGAAAGGCAAGGAGCTACATACAAGATTACTCTATCCAGCAAAGCTATCATTTAGAATGGAAGAACAAATAAAGTGCTTCCCAGATAAGGTCAAATTAAAGAGTTCATCATCAGGCACTTATTATATGAAATCTTAAAATGACTTATCTAAGAAAAAGAAGGTCAAAAATATGAGCAGTAAAATGACAGCAAACTCACAACTATCAACAGCCAACCCCCCTCAAAACAAACAAACAAACAAACAAAAACAAACTAAGCAAACAACTAGAACAGGAAGAGAATCACAGAAATGGAGATCACATGGAGGGTTATCATCAGGGAGGTAGAGGGGGAGAATGGGGGAAAAGGGACAGGGAATAAGAAGCATAATTTATAGGTACAAAGTAGACAGGGGGGGTTAAGAATAATATAGGAAATGGAGAAGCCAAAGAACTTCTGTGTATGACCCATGGACATGAACTAAGTGTGGGGGGGCCTGCTGGTAGGTGGGGTTGCAGGGTGGAGGGGAGTAAAGGGGAGAAAAAATGGAACAACTGTAATAGCATAATCAATAAAATAAAAAGAAAAACGGAAAGCAGCCTGGGGTCCTGAGGTGACAACACTTTGAAGTGTGTGCTATGTCAGTTCAGTCTACTATCCTCTCTGGGAAGGAGGCAGCAGTGTGGGGACTGCTCCATTACTTCTGGGGAGCCCTTTGCCATTTCTTCAGTGGCATTATTGTCACCAAGCTACAAAGCAGCAAAGTAAAGGGGAAGCCCACTGGACAGTTTAAGACTAAAAAGAGCCACAATTATGCTCAGCACTTACATCTCATTCCCTACAATTACCAACCACGAGAAGGTCATTTTATTGCACACTCCCCCCCAGGGGATCTTTTGGATTGAAATAAGCATCTATTTAGGTTGAAATTGTGGGTTATAGTTAGCCTCTTTGTGACAGTAATTAAAGTGATTGATTGTGGGGTTTGGGGGATGCTTCTGAAAATAATAGAGTGAAGACAACATCATGTCCTAGTTATTGGATGTTTTAATTAATAATCCAAACAAGGAAATCAAAGTAAAAGGAAAGTAAGATTATTAAATAAAATACACAATAATGCTTTGCCTTTTGTGCTGTCAGTGCCTTTCAAACTGGGAGGTCGGCTCAGAAGCATGTCATATATGTGTCAGGGCCCCTGACTTCAATCTGTGTTTCAGGTGATTTGCAGCACTGTTTGTATTCCAAGAGTGAGAAGATACTGGGATCCAGGGATCTGAGGGCTAGAGTCATCATTCAGTCCTTCCCTAAGGAGCCCAGCTGGGTGCAGTTGAAGGGAGTGCAGTTCCAGGACTTGGGTCAAGCCTTCCATAAGCATCTGAGCTCGCTGACTCTGGTGGGAGCTATGAGAGGTAAGGGGTCCAGGCCTGTGACTTCTCACTTTTCTTTCTTCTCCATATTCAAGGTGTTACATGCCAAGGGTCATGATAGGTGATGTGTGGGGTGTGGAGGGGTAGGAGATGGATAATTGTTTTCTAGATCTATGCTTCTCAGACTTCAGTATGCTTAAAAAAATTCTCTTGAGGAGCTTATTAAAATTCAGAGTTATGGACTCTGCCAAGACAATTCTGGTCTAAGGTGGGCCTAGGGATCTGAATTTTTGATAAGCAAGTCTTATGATTCTGGAACAAGTGGTCCAAGTAATATACTTTGAGAAACATCACTTTACATACAACAGATGCGAAGTGAGCTACACAGTCCACGTTGTAATCCTGCGATTACCGGCAAATTGACATTGAATAGTACAAACAACCAATGCTGTGGCAGTCCAGCACAGCAAAGGGCAATTCTCTGTGAAGTTGTTCTGACTCAGAGGAATCCTCTGCCTAGAAAAATGGGAAGAATGGACTGAGAACCAGCCACTTTTCCTGGGAATGCAGAGCAGGCAGAGTGTGCTGATCTTGGCCAGAGCTGAGGAGATAGAAAGGGAGCAGGAAACACCAAATGAAGGTGGGAATCACTAGGTGAAAGACAAGATTAGAATCGGAAAAGAAGAATCTGATCATGTGTACTGATAAAGGTTCCAAAACCAAAGTTGAAGGGCTGTTCATAGGAGACCCCAATGCTAGAAGCTGACACACAGAGAGTCAGAATTAGGGTCCAGTTACTAAATAAGAGGATAGAAGTGTCATTTCTGAGTTATCCTCCCCATCTGTCAGCCAGCCCCTCTAATATTCACACATTTGCACTTTGCCTTCCTTGGAAAGGGAGGTACTCTGGGGATGGTGCCTGACAAGGGACAGCAGGACATACTTAGCAGTTCAGGTGGGCCTAGAGAAATGCTAAAATTTCAACAGACAATGGTGGAGTAATTTTTGAGGTCACAAAGGCAGAATCCTGGCTAGCCAACTGCAGCATTTTTTTTTATCATTTCAAATCAACTGTATGCCAAGAATGTCTATTTATTCTAATGTTCCATTATTCCTTCTACATTATTTATTCATTTTTCACATTCACGAAGGGATATGGTTCCTAACATGGCTTTCTCTAGTGCATGAGAGTGAGGAGTATCTTTGTATCTGTCTCTCTTTTTTTGTTTGTGTGTTAGTTTTGGCCACCTGGTGCTCATAATGACACGGCGTATTTGACGTGGGGCCAGCTCCAGTGAAACGAGGATAGCAGTAACCTATGAGTTACCATTTGAACATAATTAAAGCTTTCCCTTGCTCAAAAATTTACTTAATCTACCTTCTCTAACTTCTGCTTCAGAGTAGCTGCCACATGAATCCATTTCTAAGTATTAGGGTTTATTTGAAAATGGGTTCAGTGATTTAAAAAAAGTTTGAAAACCACGAAGTTAATACATTATCCCCTGTAGGTCTCTGTTAAAATGCAAATGCGTTTCCTAGGAGGGGAACAGCATATTAACCCAGAAGTTATGAACTTCTGGCATGCTCACCAAAGGCCTTTTATTGTTTCATGCCTTTAAGGACCTCATGACTAGTAGCCAATTGCCCCCGACCACTAGACTTAGAAGGTGCTGGAATCTTTGATGCCCCCTACTTTTAAATATTTACCAATCCCTGAATTTAACCCATAATAGCTCTATAAACACATTAGTACTTATTGATTGTTGCAATGTAGTGGTACTGTGGTTATTTGGAGTCAGGAAAAGTCTGCAGCAGGCACAGTTTCCTACGTAAGGACATACGAAAGGGTTAACGTACTGGTGAGCAATGTGAGAGCATCGGGTAGCAGGGGAGCTGAGCTCAAGGGGAAAGGGGAAGTCATCCACCTAAGGAGACATTTCAGTTGAGAATTTTGTGGAGAGTCCCAATTTAAAGGTCAAATTATTCCATAAACCAAAGTAATTTTTCCAATACTCGAAACATTTGACATCAGTAAAATATCCCTTACTACCTGGAAATGAGACAAAACTTCTTTTCCGGGGTTTGTAATTTAATTATCCAAAAAAAGGTACTTTTTTATTATTTTGATGTGACTTTCCACCATCAGACTGAAGATACACAAGTGCAGAATTTACTTAGTTTAATCATCAGTTTATCCCCAGCTCAACGCATGATTCCTGATATACATAATACTTATTCATTGTTGAGCCCATCCACATAAGTTGAGTTGGGGGTTATGAAATATGCCCATGGAGCTAGTGTGATGGTTTTTCTAAATGCCAGTTCCCTTGCCACAGGGTAGGTGCTTCCCCTTCAGCTTCATAAAGCCACCACATGCAAATGGGAGAGTTGTGAGCCTCAGGTCAGCCTCCAGCTTTGCTGATGTGGAATTATAATCTTGTACACTGGAAAATATACAATGTTATTTACCAATGCTACCCATATAAACTTAATTCTTTTTAAAAATGATTCTCCGGTAATCTTAGGCCAAAAAGTTAATATTATTGCTCAGCAAGTATTGCCCAGCTCAAGAAATAATGACTACATCTCCTCGCGCCAGATTCGGTTTTCAAAGATCAGGGTTGGTCCGTAAACGGTGCTCTTTCATGTTGCCCATAACCTCTCTCCAGCTGCTGTCTACCACACTGTGATGAGACTTAACAGACAGCTGACGGCTAACTGGGAATCCTGACAGCCATGAAGCCTTTTGTGGTTTGGCCATACTGTCTCTGTCTCAGGTGTTTTTCTTCCACATTTGACCCTTGGAGTCTACCCTGCTTGTCTTTGGTACCATTGAGGCAAGGTGGCCTGAGTTGGCCATTTTTTAAATTTGATTTCTGATTCTAAATCCCCATTTCTTGAGTTTCATCACTGGGTGGGAAAATGTTCTTAGTTATATGATAGCTTGATTTGGAAATGATCTCCAAAGAGATTAAGATTTGAGGAGCCCTCAAGATGCCCTTCTAATTCTTACCTTATTCTTTCCTGTGCAGACTCTTACATGCAGGGCTGCACAGTGCGGGGCTCCTTCAGTAGGGGCCTCAGCATTTCCAGGACCTCGGGCCTGAAGGTGGACAGGAATGTGTTCTACAGTATTTCAGGCCATGCCCTGCTGGTGGGTAAGTGAAACTAGCTTGTTTAATTTGGGTATTCTTCAGTAAGACACACAGTTTTTCAAAAAGAATTATCCCAAAATTTGAATTTCCAATTTATTAAAACTTAGCTTTTGCTCATTAGAAATAAGCTGTAGTTAAAAGTTCTAAATTTAAATGTAGTTATCAGTGATCAGATAACTAAGCTGTACCAGTAGAAAAGTGAGCATTTAAAGCTGACATTTTAGTTCAGGTTAATGAATATACAATGGGCAGTTTTAAAATTTACTGTCAGCAATTTTCACAGTGATTCAAAGTCCCATAAGTAGGTCTTTGAACCGTGTCATGGAATGTCAAATGTGGATGCTGGACAAGGTGTTCAAAATCTTGAATTCTGTTTTTAGCTGCTCTTGTGGTTTGCTGAAGAAGCTGGTGTTTCAGAATCTTGTGATTGGTCACCAGTATCCACTTGTTTTTTTCAACAAGTTTATTCTCATTGCAGAACCCAGAATTATCCTTAAAAGTCTCAAATGGCATTATATAACATTTCTTCTTAAAACCCTTTAAGAGTTTCTTATTCCTTAGAATAAAATCCAAAATCTTTAACCTAGCTTAAAAGACTCCCTTCCTGGTTTTGCCTCCATTAACCTTTGTAAACTTGTTATTCTCTTTTTCTCTCTCTCCACTCCAGCTACACTGACCTCTTTTATTTAAATTCTTTCAAAAGAACGCACTCTCTGCTGCCTCAGGGCCTTTGCACAGGCTTTGACCCTGCAAGATTGTGTTTAAGCTCTTTTAGCACCACTCATTATGTACTGATTAAAGATTATATATCCTGTTTTAGGTAATCAGATTAGTGTCTCTTTGTACCATTAGATATTACATAAATGTTGTTTCCTTAGCATTTAGCACATTAACCAGTACATCGTAGGTGTATGTGTTGAAAGCAACCAATTAATTAATGAACAAAGGATCTTTGGTTGTATCAGAATAAAAAAGCAAATCAGAGATTTTCACTGAAAGTAAGACTATAACTGTATTTGTTAAATAGTGTTTTATATTTAAATTAATTCTGTGATATCTTTAGTGGGAAATGTACATGTTTCATTTAAGAACAATCTGTTAAAGATAAAAACTCTAAAAGTTCTGCCCTGGCTGGCGTAGCTCAGTGGATTGAGCGCGGGCTGCGAACCAGGCATCGCAGGTTCAATTCCCAGTCAGGGCACATGCCTAGGTTGCAGGCCATGTCCCCCAGCAACCGCACATTGATGTTTCTCTCTCTCTCCCTCTCCCTTCCCTCTCTAAAAATAAATAAATAAAATCTTTAAAAAAAAAAAACAAAAAACTCTAAAAGTTCTAATCCTTTGAGGGAAACTGTTTAGTGGGAAAATATGGATCATATACACTTGCTTTAAAACATATTCCAGCTCTACAAGGCAAAGAGCTTTGGACAAAAAAAGTGATCAGATGCAGGAAAATCTTTTAACTGAAAGAGGACAGCTATAGGCCAGTCAAACCAACAGATGGAGGATTCATTTTCTTTAGTTTTATCCATGTAAGGGAAAAGTTTGCTGAACCCCCCTGGGGCAGAAATTCACGAAGGAACCCTAACAATATTATCTTAGGAGAAAACAATTATTGCATACGGAATAGACATTAACTAGGCAAGGAAACAACCTGCAGGAGGAATTTAGCCTTTAGGGCTTGGATGTTGTGAACTGCCTGATCTTGACATCTTTTGTACTATAGGGGAAGGAATTAGAATATTTGTTTATTATAGATAAAGTGCCTTATAGATAAAGTATTCAATTCACATAAAATAAGTTTGTAAATCCAGACGCACGAAATGACATGGGAAGCCCAGATACCTAAGACCTAGAAAAGAGGGTGTCTGTGAGGCTGTGCATTTGTGGCACTGCTCTCTACTGATGCCGTCTAAGGTGGCTAATCTCTTTCTCTCTGTAGTGTGGCCCATGCTTTTATTTTCTTCTACTCCAAATCTTTGTGGTTTGGGTGTGAGGGTCCCAGGTTCTCTCCAGCCTGTTCCTCCAGGACATTTCAGGTCTTCCAGGGGAAGAGAGAGGCATGTAGACAGCTGGTGGCCCATCTGAATACTAGAGATGGGTCTGCAGCTGACATAGGGTGTGTGGCATTTAACTGTGGACACAGTCACTTAGGCTCTTGCTAAGAAGTAAAATAGTAGATGTATTTCTTTGGTCTTTAAACTTAAACTTTTAATCCATGATACTCTAGAACTAAAAGTCCATAAAATCAGCATCTCTTTGCTTCACAGATAAAAAACACCAAAACAAAATCAAGAGCAGCCACACCCCAAAGAAGAAATGATATTGCATGTCTCTTGTGTTCTTGGGTCACCAGAAATATACTGAAGTAATATGATCTTTTGTTCTCAGGTACATACATGCAGACAAGATATATTCCTGGGGAGGCTATTCCTGGAAGAAAAAATGGTAAGTGTGTAAACTGGTTTTAAATATATTACAATCCATTTAAGTTATATAATTTATAGACAGGCCTGACGGAAGTATGTTAGAGATCTTAAATTTGTTGAATATAATAAATGTTTTGTAGACATACACATATATGTGCATTATGTGAATTATAATGGATGTTAGTAGAAATAAGAATGTTGGATTGCATACATTTTAATTAATGTTTGTGAATCTCTTGGCTTCCATTTCTTTTCTTAATTAGGTGGGTCAGAACAAGGAAATGTAGTAAGGAACAATGTGATCATTGGTGTTTCCGGTGCCGAGGGCCTCTCCAGTCCTGAAGTGCTGACACCATCTGGAGTCCATGTCCACGACCCCTCCAGTGTCGTAGAGGCAAGTCTTCACCAGGAAGGTCAGACCCAGAAGGGCGTACAGTTCACTCCAGAAGTTATTTGGAGTGGCAGTATCAGTGGTGTGGTGCAAAATGTTTACTTGCTGCGCACTAGTGTTGAGAAACTGATTTTGTGTTCAAGAAGTGCTGTAGGATAAATGTAACCATTTCTAAGAAATTCCGTGAATGCTCTTCGAAGTAATATCCATATGGAGCAAACATAGTAGATGCTGATTCTTTTCTGCTCACTTAAAGTAATACAAACTAAAATGTTTTCCTGAACTATCCTCTGTGGTGCCAATTTTCATCTCAATTCCAATATTAATCACCTATTAAATCTTTAATATCTTACTGTATTAATGTGGTCATATTGTTGCCTTTCAAGAATATTCAAAACTGATGGTCAGTAAAGTTAGGAGGTATTTGAGTTATGTTAGATTCAAAGATGAATGAAGTATACTCTAATGGCCTTGATATTTTATTATTATTTAGTAAACCTTAACATTACTTTTCCTTGGTAAATTTCTCTTTAAACACTTTAAGAAATTAATTTTTCTGGTACAGTTTAACCATAGGTCTGTGAATGAGGAATTGCATCAGAGTAGTGGGAAGGCCATTTAGTCTCCGCTTTTCCAGTGATTTTACCCCGTGGACATCCCCCTCTGTGGGACACTCCTCTGAGCAGCTACTGTGCCCTCATAGTTACACCAGGTTTCTGTGGAACTGAGGGAATGAACCTCTCTGTCCCTCTCTGATCATCTGTTTCTAATTACTTCTAGCTGAATCACCCTTAACAAAAGTCATGGTTATCTCCACAATCCTCCTTCAGACTCTTAATTACATTTTCTCCAACTGCTTATACACCATTCTGGGTGCCTAATGGGCGCAGCCAACATGCCAGTGAGAAAGGAGGCAGGACCGACTGCATGGGTCGAAGGAAACCAAACTAGGCACAGAACAATGAGAGAGGCATTTGACTTGGTGATAACTATAGGGCTGGTTATGCAGCTATGCCAGCCAGCTTTGGGGACTAAAGAACTACATTTCTGGATTCTGTTTTGGGTAACAGAACCTTGACTACATTGAAACATCTAGAGGTAAATAGACCCTCAGGGCTGCCCAGCTCATCTTCCTGCATGAGGCTAGAATGTACCCAAATCCCATATTGAATGTCCAAGGTGCTATCAGTTTGATTTTGCTTCATTGACTAGCATGTGGTCTCCTGGGCAGCTGTCTTGGCCACTAGTCAGCCACAAGAATAACCAAGCAGGCTATAGGTCTACAGGCGCAGAGGAGCAGAGGGCCAACTCAAAAGCTGATAGGTCACCTGGTCCTGTGCTGCCAGACCTGTGAAACAGTGCTGTTCAGCAGTCAGAAAACTGAGTTTGAAACAAACTATTTGATCCCCATTAAATGACTTCCATTTTTATTTCTTTACTTTCTTCCTTTTAGGTTCACTTCACAAAATTTTGGAAAAAGATATAATGCACATGTTTTGAGAAGGAAGTTTTCATTTAAGCCACTGGTGTAGATTCATTAATTATAGTCATTAGGTATATTGCTGACATTTTTTTCAATGACCTTAAAATTCTGTGGTTCTCTTTCTATTAGTTATTGGCTTTTAGACCTCAACACAAAGTCTGAAACACAGTAGTTTCTCAATACAAAATCATTGAATATAGTGAATGAATGAATGAAAGTATAATTACCTAACTAAAGAACGAGGGGGGAAGAAAGAGCAAAGCAAAGAATAGATTCCAAGAACCCACAATCATTTTGATGTCTGAAAAATAAGACGTTTAATCTGTGGCGGCATTTAAATCCTGTGGGACTCACCTCTCAGTGTTAAATCTTGTTGAGTTTGGCTCAAATTATCAGCTGTGCCACTGGCATTCTGCTATGCTGCCTCTTCTGTGTTCTGTTGTCTGGGATGTGCTGCTTCCAAGGACATAGCTGATACTGGCCATACATGGCAAAACCTAAAAATTACGAACTTCTGTGGCCCTTAGGGCTGAAGGTCATTGCAGCCATTGAGCAAACAATAAGTTAGTGTTTGTAAGTGTGTCCTGTGTGGACAATACAGAGAATACTTTGAGAATGTATTTTAGAAATACACTTTTATTCCAAAGGTATAATAAGGAGGCGACAATAACAATGATATGTGGGGGTGTGTGTGTGCATGTATGTGTGTAATATGTGGAATAGAAGGAGATATGGTAGAAAAATACTATTTTTTCTAAGGTTGTTCTATTATTCAACAGAAAGGCACTCCTTGTCCTGAGGAACTGTTTTGTAGGTGGTGACTTATGTGTTCATCTATACGAGGGGTTTAGAATCAAACTTAAGGGATTGTGGTCAAGTCTTGTGTCAAGTCTGGCAAGACATTTTTTAAAAGCCACTGTATTACTGTCATTAACTAGGATTTTCTTTTTTAAGCTTCCAATTCTGAGATTAATTTTAGACTCAGAAAAAGGTGCAAAAATATAACACAGCATTCCTGTGTGACCTTCCCCCATTTTCCCCCACTGATAACGTAACCATGCCATCACCACAGATCAATAGCAAAATCAAGAAATTGACACCAGGACAATGCTTTAATAAATTAATACCATTATTTAGATTTGAAGAAGATGACATAAACCTAATGCCTCGGCAACCAACCCTGAAAGCCTAAACTGTCTCTCCCACATACATGAGTCTGACCTTGAACTCTCTGGCCTGGCAGGCAGGCATTGATGAAACAGAGTTGATCCTTAAGTCTCTGCAGTGGTTTGTGTTGGATATTATTCTCGAGTTTCCCTGACCCAGAGCCTAGGACCAAATACATTGGCACAGTGCATGGAATTTTCCTTGACTTCCAGCCAGTCATCTTTACAGCTAATTCACTGTCAACCCTGTATGGTAAAGGGGATTTCAAGTGTGATATCCCTTTTTAGTTTTTGTAGCCACAGCCCATCTGCCTGCTTCCCTGCCCAGGCTTCAGTGGAACTAAATCCAGGCAGAGGCAAAACCTGAGCTTTGTGCTTTCTTTCTAGTGAGGACTCAAGCGTGATATTCCTGAGTCTCCAGGGGACTTGTGGTATTCCTCTGTATAAACCTTAGAAAGGCCTGTATTGTGCTTTCCAAAAACAGTTTGGTGGTGGCTCTACATGCATCATCTGTAGCTCTTAGACCACCCCATTTCCAGCTGTCTTCCCCTGGCAGCCCCAGCATCTGCATCTCTGACTACTTTGGAATCCTTGTTATCTTCACAGAAGCTCCATCTCTGCAGTACAGGAAACCTGTGTCAGCCTCAGACTGCCAAGTCTTTGCTCTCAAACAGTGAGGCCCGTTCCCTTCTAGAGCTCTGGAGTGCCCCGTGTTTATGGTGGTATTGGAAATTTCCTATGGCCAGACTCTTGTTTAGGATAGCCTGTGGGAAAATCCTGAAGACGAATGCTTTGGAAACACCCATTTAATTTGAGGTGAATTTGTTCTGGTTTGTGAATCAATTTTGTAAGGAATTCTGTGTTTAAAGGCCCAATTTCAATTCTCTCACTCTCCCCACTCAATAGTTCATGTATATTTAAGAGCTGCCTGAAGGGTTAACTCACTTTTTTCCCTAGTAACTATAGTTGCACACCTCAAGAAGCTGGCTGACTTGAGCAGTTAATTTCTCTCTGGAATTTCTCTTGCTTGAATGTCCATAATACACTGACTTCTGCAAAAAATTGATTTCCACACAAAATTCCCTGCTTGCCTTAAACCCTTCCCCACAAGCCGCCGGCTGCCTGAATAAATATGTGGATTTTCCTCATGAATCATTTGTAGCATACCCAATTGCAATGGAGAGTGAAAGGGCTGAGAAGTAATGTGATCCGACTGTTCAAGTGCTTCTTTTACAAGAAAACTGCTCTTTATCAGCTAACGAAGACCAAAGTTGGAATATCATGCTCATCTATAAATGCATTTGAAGGGCACTTATATATACCTAGATGCTTCATAAATACTAATGACACTAGGGCAGATGATTCAACAAATCTATTCATTTGCTTAAAATATGTGCTCTTTGAGCACCTGTCTGGCAAAAGTGATGAATAAGGATGTAGCCCTTGTAATATATTCTTCAAATGTTTGAATCTTGCCCATTCTGGTTAAGTCTTAGTAATGTACTAGCATTTCATTGGGAATGAAATAGAGGTGTGTGTAGTGCACCCTCACTACAAAAAATGTGGTGTTCCAGAGGCCCCCATTTCCGAACCCTCAGGTCTTACATACTCATGGCCTTTCCCATGGCTCACAGGTGTGGCAGAAACACGCGGGCTACATGGAAGGTGGAGCTTCATATCTAATTCCACGAGGAAGTTTTCAGTTGTGTAATGTCTTTAGAAAATTCCAAATGCTCCTGGGGGGCAAAATCATCCCTGATTGACAGCCACCAGTCTAGAATATGCCACCTCAAGATATTGAAGTCTCAACGATGGCCCTGGTTCCTTGAAGTCATGTTAGTAATTCAATTTCACATCTGGTGATATCCAAAATTCACTTTTGCTGGGTACTATGTGGTAGGTAAAACATGTGCTTAGAATTTTAAATGACCTCAGGAAATTGGGGAAATCTTCAGAATCCAGAAGAAAATGGGCCCCTTGTCCACAAAGGAAGAAAATAGTTCTATGACTAGGTGAAAAGTGGGGAGTGACTGGCTAATTGCAAATACCCAGGGCTCCAAAGTGAATTACTGTATTTTGCCATCTGTAATTCGCTCTTGTGCATAGTGTGCACCAATGTTTTTGGCCCAAACTTTCAGGGAAAAAAATCTTTCATTTTAATTTTTTAGTTCATTTTTTGTTTATTTATATTTAAATACTTTTTGTGTTATAAAGGAATTTTAGCATTTATTTTTGAACATATTATGGTATAAGAAATTTTATGTAACAAATAATTATAAAGCACAAGAACAGATACAAGATATTTCAGGTACTCCCTATATATAATGCACATCCTTATCTTTCCCTCACAAATTTGGGCAAAAATGTGCACATTATACATAGCAAAATATGGTACAGCTAAAGTGAAGGGAACAGCTCTGTGATTATGTCAGGAAGTTCTGGCTGCTGCCTGTTGGCCAGGCTTCCAGTCACAGGGTTAGCGCTGGCCCTTCCTCACACTTCCGCAGAAGCTGGAAGCCTCCAGGGATTGGAGCACCAGATGGAACATTGGTTCCTCCTCTAAGAAGCTGAGTACTGGTGGTTTTAAAACAACCGATTTCATTTTTTCTCCCATAGACCCTTTGCTTGGGTCTATGTGCACATGTGTGTAAGTGTGTCCATGTGTGTGTGTTTGAGTGTTCCTGGTGGAACATGTGGCATACCCAGAGAGGAATGGGCTCTTTAAAGTCCTCTTGTAGGGAGCACTGCTATATTATGATTTTTTAAAATTTATTTTCCAACTACAGTTTACATTCAATATTATTTTGTATTAGTTTCAGGTGTGCAGCTTAGTGGTTAGACGTATACTTTATATAGTGTTTCCCTCAATATTTCTAGTAGGCCAACTGGTACCATGCACAGTTATTGCAACATGATTGACTATATTTCCTATGCTGTACTTTATATCCCCACAACTATTCTGTAACTGCCAATTTGTACTTCTTAATATCTCACCTCTTTTACCCAGTTTTCCGACCCCTCTCCCTTCTGGAAACCATCAGTCTATTCTATGTACCTATGACGCTGTTTCAATTTTGTTTGTTAATTTATTTTATTCTTTATTCAGATTCCACATATAAGTGAAATCATGGGATATGTCTTTCTCTGAATGACTTATTTAACTTAGCATAATACCCTCTAGGTTCATCCATGCTGTCACAAATGGTAAGATTTCATTCCTTTTTATGGCAGAGTAGTAGTATTCCATTATATATATATCTCATAACATTTTTCATCCATTAGTTTAGTAATGTATACTTGGGTTGCTTTCATATCTTGGCTATTGTAAAAAAAATACAGCTGTGAACATAGGGGTCATATATTCTTTCAAATTCATGTTTTGGGTTTCTTCAGATATATATCCAGAAGTGGAAGTGCTGGGTCATAAGGCAGTTTCATATTTAACTTTCTGATGCCCTTCCATACTTTTTTCCATAGTGGTTACACCAATCTGCATTTCTACCTACTGGGAGCACTGCTATATTATGGCTGCCAGTGGGTTACTCAGGTTCAGAGAGCTACCTTTAATAATACCTCAAGTCCTTTTATTTAGGAATGAAAGTCAGTAAAATGTTAATCCAGAATGATTGAAGCTACAGAATGAAATGAATTTACTTAACCTAAAGATCACAGAGAACAGCTACAAATAGAAGGGTGTGATTGGAGTTTTCACTCTCAATCCTTCTTTCCTCGGAATGGAGTAAAACCTGAGCCAGGTGAAAGGCTGTGAGAAAGAGCTCTGTGCTTGCGTAGGTCAGAACTTCCTCTTTCACTTCTAACCTTTTTCTATGTCCCATCCCACCTTGTCCATATATTAAATAATAACTTAAATATTGTTAAATAACAATGTAAAACATTTATTAAATAACTTGATGATATAAAATAACAACTGTAGACAGACACAGTCTATTCTTCTGTTTGCTGCTCAGCATTCCCATGTCAGTAGCCAGTCCTCACTCACTTTAAGTCTAAGCCTTGATTGGGTTCAGTCCCTACAATGCTAGAGTTTCAGAACTGCTGTCCTCATGAAACATGCCCTTTAAAATGTCATGTCTTATTTTTTTTTGTCTGCTATTGGGATTTGGTTCACATTCTTACCTATATAGTCCTCTGTGTACTTTAAGCTGAGAGTGCTTTTTTCCTAGGTGATGGGGATGAAATCAATTTTATATTGTTTGAATTTTTGGTGTAAAGAGAGCAACTACTTAGTTAAGTCCGACCTGAAAAATGCTCTCTGATTTTGGGGACACCTATATTTACATAGCAATATCAAGTACTAGCACTGCCCCAGGCTCGTGTACCCGGTTACCCGGTGTCTAGAGGGCTAACTCACTTGTTCTAGTACTGTGTATATGCACACCTCAAAGAACTGACTTCCTTGGATGGTTAATTTTTTTCTGGAATTTCTCTTGCTTGAATATCCATGACACATTAACTCCTTTAAAGAATGCTGTTCAATATGTTTTATCCATTATAAGGGAAGGCATAACTACCTCTTCTGTCTTGCACTTGACTTTGTGACATGACTGCATGGCACCCTACTGTTCATCTGGGTCTTGCCTTCATTTTTATATCCTAGACTATAACCTCTGACACTTCCAGGCTTGGATTTAAATGAAGCTGTCTCTGACAATTACTAACTTTGTGACTTTGGGGAAGTTACTTAATATCTCACAGTTTCAATTTCTCTGTCAATGAAATAATAATAATAATATATTATTCTAATAACTTAGAATTGTTGTGAAAATAAGACTATGAAATCTGGTACCTGGACCATAGCAGCTTCTCTGTAAATTTTTACTGAGTGTTACTATTATACTTGGTTATATTAAAAAAAGATAAATACTTCCAAGAAAAAGAAAAAAATAACATAAAACATAACTTGCCCTTTGTTGGGCAATCTTTCTCCTGGAATCTTGGTAACAGATCCCCTCCTGATTTACATTCCTTTTCTTTTTTTTTCACTTTGAAATGTCTTTTCTTTTCTTTCTTTTTTTTTCTTTTTAATCTTTTAAAAAAATTTATCTTTATTATATTTTTTCATTACCATCAGTCCCTTTATATCCTCTCCTACCAGCAATCACCATACAGTACTTTATTTCTTTTTGTTCAATCCCTCCACTCCTTAACCTCCCCCCACTACCACTAGCTGTCATCCTGCTCTCCATCTATGAGTCTGTTCCCATTTTTCTTGTTAGTTCAGTTTTTTCCATAGGTTCCACATATGAGTGAAATCATATGGTATTTGTGTTTCTCTCACTGATTTATTTCACTTAGCATAAAGTGCTCCAAGTATATCCATACTATCACGAAAGATAAAGTTTTCTTCCTTTTTTATGTCTGAGTAGTATTCCATTGTATAAATGTCCCATAGTTGGTTTATCCACTCTACTGGTAGACATATGGGCTGCTTCCATATCTTGGCAATTGTAACACTGCAATGAACAAAGCAGTGCTTATATTCTTTTGAATGAGTTTTTTTGAGTTCCTTCGGGTGTATTCCCAGAAGTGGGATTGTTGGATCAAAAAGCAGATCCATTTTTAAGTTTTTGTGGTATCTTCGTACTGTTTTCCACAGTGGCTATACCAGTCTGCATTCCCACTAGCAGTGTAAAAGGGTTCCCTTTTCTCCATATCCTCGCCAGCACTTGTCTGTTGATTTATTGATGATGGCCATTCTGACAGGTGTGAGATGGTATCTCATTGTGGTTTTAATTTGCATTTCTCTGATGATCAGTGATGTTGAGCATCTTCTCATATGTCTTTTGGCAATGTGTATGTTCTCTTTGGAGAAGTGTCTGCTCAGGTCCTTTGCTCATTTTTTTAATTGTTATTTTTTTTTGGTGTTGAGTTTTGTAAGCATTTTATAAATTTTTGTATATTAACTCCTTATCAGATGTATTCATGAATATGTTCCCCTTTCTGTACACTATTGTCAAGTGGAATTTATTCCATGAATGCAAGGTTGGTACAATACTCACAAATCAATAAATGTGATCCACCACATAGATAAAATGAGTGATAAAAAGCACATGATCATATCAATAGATGTCGAAAAAGCAGCTCATAAAATCCAGCACCCATTTATGATCAAAACTCTCAGCAAAGTGGGAATAGAGGGAACCTACCTAAACATAATAAAGGCCACATGTGACAAACTCAGTGCCAGCATCATACTCAGTGGGCAAAAACTATAAGTGTTCCCCTTAAGATCAGGAAAAAGACAGGGATGTGCACTTTCGCCTCTCTTATTCAGCATAGTACTGAAAGTCCTAGCCACAGCAATCAGACAAGAAGAAGAAAAAAAGGCATCCAAATCAGAAAGGAAGAAGTAAAACTGTCTTTATTTGCAGATAACATGATAATGTACATAGGGACACCCAAAGATTCCACCAAAAAGCTACTAGATCTGTTAAAGGAATTCAGCAAAGTAGCAGGATACAAAATTAATATCCAGAAGTCAGTTGCAATGCTATATGCCAATAATGAACTAAGAGAAAAGGAAATTAAGAAGCCAATCCCCTTCATAATTGTTACAAAAAGAATAAATACCTAGGAATAAACCTAGCCAAGGATGTAAATGACCTGTACTAAGAAAATTATAAGACACTGAATAAATAAATTGAAGATACAAAGAAGTGAAAGCACGTATTGTGTACATGGATAGTAGTAATTAACATCATTAAAATGTCCATACTATCCAAAGCAATCTACAGATTCAATGTAATTCCTATCAAGATTCTAATGATGTATTTTGCAGAACTAGAATAAATATTTCAGAAGTTTGTATGGAACCAGAAAAGGCCTCACATAGCAACAGAGATCCTGAGAAAGAAGAACAAAGTTGGAGGAATCACTCTGCCTAATATCAGCCTATACTGTAAGGCCATAGTAATCAAAACAGACTGGGACTGGCATAAAAACAGAGACATGGATCAATGGGACAGAATAGAGAGCCCAGAAATAAACCCATACCTTTATAGTCAATTAATATTCAATAGAGGAAACAAGCACACACAATGGACTAAAAATAGTTTATTCAATAAATGGTGTTGGGAAAATTGGACAGATAAATGCAGAAAAATGAAACTAGACCACCTTCTTACACCACATAGAAGAATAAATTGAAAACAGATCAAAGATTTAAATGTTAGACCCAAAACCTTAAAAATTCTAGAAGAAAACATAGGCAGTACAATCTAAAACATAGCTTATAGCAATATTTTATCAGATATATCTCCTGAGGCAAGGGAAACAAAATAAAAATGAACAAATGGGACTACATCAAACTAAAAAGTTTTGCACATCAAAGGAAAACATCAACAAAATAAAAAGACATCGCACCCTGATTTGTGACAGTGGCTTCCATTTGTACTGCAAATGTCCCCAAATCAGTTTGCGGCCAAAGGGCTAGGAAATGAATTCTTCCCAGTGCTTCTCTCCTCTTTGATCATCTCCCGGGACTCTTCACGACTAGATAGTACAATGTTAATATCTCAGTTACCTGCAGAGAAACAGTTCTCAAAAGGGTCAAAAGATCACCTGCTGTAGCTCTCCTGTGGATCTCTGGAGTACAGAATTCTGTCCCTTATCCCTTCACTGTCCCAACACAGTAAATCTGACTATCTGTGGTAGACCTAGAAATCTGTATTTTATACACCTAAGTTAGGCTTGCCAAACAAAAAGCACCATGCTTGGCTAAATTTAAATTTCAGCTATAAAATTAATAATGTCTAATATAGTATGTGAAAAAATTAGGGTTTTAAATTTTTTAAATTGTTACTTTTATTTTTAAATTGTGAGTTAAATTTGACTTGGCTCCTGTGATTTTTTTGCTAAATCTGGCAATCCTACCCTGAGTGCACGCCGAACTTGAAGAAACAGTCCTAGAAGATGCTCACAGCATAGTTATTCTATGCCCTATATAGAGCACTAAAATATTGTGTTTTAGAAAAGTACTTATTGCCTTTTTGGGTTGTTCAGTGTCAAATTCTCCCTGCTTCCCCTTCCCTTTTCTGTGCCCTCCTGCCAATGTTCAGGGTGAGCTGTCCCAGTCTCATAGTGCATACTCTGGGAAGACTGAGTTACCCCCAGAGAAAACACTCTGATGTTCCTTTTCTCATACTGGCCAGGCCATGGAAAACCCCCAGGTGATCAGGCATGAACCATGCAGAATCCACTGGGGCTCCCTTTATCCCTGTAGTGCAAGGGTGAAACATGAGGTAGGCTAAGTGGCCTATACCTTGACTTCTATTCTCTAGATAGACATAGGTATCAGGGCTTCAGACTGCCTCTGAGGCTGAAAGAAGACAAATGCAAACAAACAGTAGTCCAGCAGTTTGATCTATTGGCCTTTCATTCTTCGCACTGAAAAACGCAGAGCTGACCAAGTACCGATCAGTAAATGAGTGGATCAAAAAACTATGGTACATTTACACAATGGAATACTACACAGCAAAAAGAAAGAGGGAGCTCCTACCCTTCAGCATGGATGGATCTGGAGAGTATTATGCTAAGTGAAATAAGCTAGTCAGTGAAAGACAAATACTGTATGATCTCATCTATAAGTGGAACCTAACCAACAAAACAAGCAAGCAAAATATAACCAGAGACATGGAAATAAAGAACAAACTAATAGTAACCAGAGGGGAGGAGAGGGAGGATAACAGGATAAAGGGGAAGTGTCATCGAGGAACATGTATAGAGGACACGTGGACAAAGCCAAAGAGGGGTAGGATTGAGGGTGGCAGGTGCGGGTGGGTGGGATGGGGGAGAGTGGTAGGGGAAAGTGGAGACATGGAGACAAGTGTACTTAAACAACAATAAAAAAATAAAAACAAAACAGAGAGCAGTCAAAGTGTTATTTACTTTACTGCTTGGTGTTAAGAGCTTGCAAATTCAAATGCCTACAGGGACTAAGGCTGGTATCCTAAATAAGTGAAGCAGGAAGGGTGGGGACAATGGCAAAATTATGCATAATCTAAGAAGGCAGGATCTTTTTTGTTTCAGCTGACCAGTGGGTATCTCATAGGTATTTGGTCTCAGTATTTCTAAAAAACAGAAAGTTGAATTTTTATATCAACTGTGTTGATTTTTAAATGATCAAAACAAAATTAATAATCTTGTAAACAGTGGGTAGGCCAAGCTAAATACTTCTGTGTTCAATATTAGACTCTTTTGACAGTTTTTAACAGTGTCTTAAATTATATTTCCTAGTGATGAATATATTGCAGGTACTTTATTGAATTTATAAAGAATATCTCATTGTGTTTACTCTGATCAGAATTAAAGCCCAAAACTCATATGGCCTAATGTAGAATTTAGGTTTATATGAAGATATAAAATATATTATTTAGATAGTAAAAATCCTATAAAGAAATATTAAGGTGACTTCAATGATCTAATCAGAACAAACATACATATTTGAACTCAGCCACTGTCTCTCAGAACTAAGGAATTTGTGGGTGTAAGCACTGGCTTTCAGCCTATAGCCAAATCATTGATTTGTACAAAGGCTCAGAGAGAACACTGTTCGGACTGGGCTTTAAAGAATCCCTTTGCCACTGTGTGTGCTTGCATACACCAGAGAGCTTGGATTTGATGATGCAAATAAACTTTTCGCTGTGGACTTTTACAATGACACTTTCACCTGAGCGGCTGGCTATTGAGGTGGGTCAATTATAGTGTTGTTGAGCTGCCTGGAAGAGGAATCAGAGCATCTTTGATTCCTGGGGCAGAGTGGGGGATGGGTGGGTAAAAGAGTAAATAGTTCATAAAGTGTCAATACACCTTAACAAGAAGTGAATGAAAAAGCAGGATGAGCTCATATATAAGAGTCTTTCTTTTCAGTAACCTTATTGTATATATTATTTAACTTGCCTTAATTTCTCTAGGGAAACAAGGTGTGTGCTGCTGGTTTTGGCTACTTTTTTCATCTTGTGACCAACCAAACTTCACAAGCTTTACTTTTCTCCTTCACTGGGAATATTGCACATTCTTGTACAAGGTAACTTTAGGGAAATTAATGTACATTTTGGGTATAAGGCTTATGGTTTAACATTTTTTTAATTGTACAACATACAGAGAAGGTATAATTTAACATCACGTGAGATTTGATGGTGCATCTGTGTCACCATTTTGGATCATAAACATTTGGTGGTGAAGGGAAAGGCAGAGGGAAGTCACATAAGAGGGTAGCAAGACAAAATGCACTTTTTGTGGCCAGAGGAGAACTCAATAGAGAGAGCAATTAAACTTCCAAGAGATCCAACGCAACTAGAAATGCAGAGCCCCTGGGAGGCTCAAGAGCCTGTGCTCAGGACCTGAGTGGAGATGTGAGCCTTGGAGAAGAGGCTCTTCCCTCATCACTTGCACACTGTGAGGTGAGAAGGGACTGTTCAAACTCTTTGTTATGTAGAGAGTGGTGTCATCTGCTAAGGGACTCGCAGAGAAGAGAATAAAGATGGAGTAGGGAATTTGAGAAGCACAGGGCAAAATAGAAACGTTAGTCAGTCAGGCCCTGATTCAAATCCTGACTTTACTCCTACTGAATTGCTATTTATTTATTTATTTATTTATTTACTTTAGAGTCAGATCCTTTATTTGTAAAATGGGAACATGTATACATTGAAAGTTGGATGTGAAAATTAGAGCTTATGTAATGCACCTAAGAGAACACCTGGAATACAATAGGAACTCAATAATTGATAGCCATAAATAATTATGATAATAGCATAGAAATACTGTGATAATGAAGAGTGATAAGGATTAAGAATAATGGATGTGCCATGTTGAAGTGCCAGCTGAGGCTAGAATTAGTACACGTGTCATGAAGTTGGGGAGATTACAGATGTTAGCACCCACTTTCCTGGCCAGGGGGCGAATCTGGAAGGGGACTGATACAGTGCTAGGGCTCACATTCCGAAGCGCTAAGGAAAGATGTCCGGACTCTTGGGAAGGAGGTGAACCTAGAGAAGGGCCGATAGAATAGAATGGGATCATGGCAATCCACATCTTGTTGAGAACCAGGAGCAGTTCGCAGTGGGTAACAGAGAAGATAGGCTGAGGGACGGGCGGTGACAGTCAGGGAGCAGGGTCACGGGACTTGTCTTCATTCTCCCTCACTCTACTTTTTCTTTAATATTTTCTCATTAGAAAAAAGTGGGATGTTTGAAACAAAAATGGACTAAATTTCACTCTTTGTTTCATTTTCTAGGTGGGGTCTCTTTGTATATCCTAAGTTTCAGCCACCTTGGGACAATGACACTGGCCCCACCCTGTTCCAAAACTTCACGGTTTGGGGAAGTGCAGGTGGTGCACAGGTAAGTTTCTTTAGTTTTTTCTTTATTAAAACAGTTGCTTTCTCATGGTGGTATATTATACATTGCTATTTAAAGGGAGATGATTTGCTGCTGAGAGGAGCGTTGTGTATCATCGTAGTTTTAAGGAGCCAACAGCACCACAGGTGTGTGTGGAATAGTTGTTGAATGAGCAAATTCCTAGTTACTAAGCCAGGGTTAGCTCACTTCCTTTATGGTGACTTTTAAGCAGCTCTGACAGAGAACAACAGAATTACAGAGATTTACAACCAGGAGGGATCTTAGAGGTCATCCATTCTTCCCATACCATGTCTATTTAGAGATTAAAAAAAATTAAAGGTCAGAAAGCAAAGGAATTTGCTAAAGGTCACATAGTTAGTGGCACAGCCAGATACAGACTCCAGACTCCAAATGGTGTGCATGTGAAACCCTAATATCTTGACTAATATATGCTTCAATCATAAGAAAAAGTGCTATTCGTCACTGGAACTCAAAGATTCCAGCTCCAGGTGCCATTCTTACCTCTACCAATGAACCAAATTTTCTTCTATTTTGTTTGAAAGGAAGAAAAGTTCATGTTCAATCATTTACTTTTCATTATCACAGCGATTTCTTACACAGAAGCTTTTCATGTCCACTGTTAACAGCAACATATAAAAATTATCCAGAGTCACTAGTTGGTGCTGCAGAGAAAATTACATACACTTTGTCTCTGCCACTTAGAAATCTGGAGTCTAAGATACATACATAAATAAAAAATATGTTTACAGGGCATTCAGGAAACAGAATAAAAACATAAAACTAAGTCATAATAAGAAAGCTAGACATTTATTTTATATATCAAACAAGAGGAAGATGATTGTAGATGAGGAAAGCCCCCAAACATATAATTAGGGTAGCTAACTGGAGGATTGCTAAGTGGAGGAGTGCCAATTGTAGTCAGTCTTTTGTTCCCATTTAATTTTACAGTGTGCTTTGTTTCCCATAAGCACTATAAATGTAGGGGTGAGAATCTAGTAGAAACATTTGTTGAGCACCCTCCTATGCAGAGGAGAAATCATGCCTTGCAGAGGCTTAAATTCTGTATCAATAATCTTGTTCTACAGGAAATAACCTAGTAAAATAAAAATATTAAAAGATGGTGATTAAAGTCAGTTTTCTCAAGTTCTCCAACAGGAAGCACTAAATTCATGAAAAAAAAAAATCCTTAAAGATTAAACTTTTGTGCACTCAAAAGTCCAGATAATGAGAATGCTTTTAGAACTTCACTTTTATGAGGAAAGTTAAGGTGAGTCACTGACATGATAACAGGGAATTTGAAAAGTAACTTCTCCCAGAACAACTTGAAAAAGAAGAATAAAGTAAGGGGATTTACACTTCCTTATTTCAAAGAGTACTATAAGGCAATAATAATCAAGATAGTGTGGTATGGAAACAGAGGTAGAAATATTGGTCAATAGAATAGAACTGAATCCAGAAATAAACCCATACATCTATGGTCAACTGATTTTTGACAAGAATATCGAGAGCATTCAATGGGGGGAAATAATAGTGATGCTGGAATAACTCGACAGCCACATTTAAAGAAATGAAACTGGATCCTTACCTCGTACAATTTACAAAAAGTGACTCAAAATGCTTCAAAAACCTAAACATTAGAACAAAAATTATAAAATTCTTAAAAGAAAATAAAGGGATAATTCTTTATGATCTTGGATTAAGCAAAGGATCTTTGGATATGAGACCAAAAGAACAAGCAACAAAAGAAAAATAGTTAACTTTTTCAAAATTAAAAATTGTAACATTTCAAAGGATTTCATCAAGAAGTGAAAACATACAGAATAAGAGACAATATCTATAAATCATATATAAAAAGGGCTTATATATAGAATACAAATATATAGAGAACTTTTAACACTAAGAAATAAAAAGATAAATACTCTAATTAAAAATGAGCAAAAGTCCTGAATAGACATTACTCCACAGATTCACAAATAACCAATAAACACATGAAAATATGTTCAACATAATTAGTTATTAGAGAGAGGCAAATCAAAAGCACAGTGACGTGTGACTTCTTCATAGCCCCTATTGCTAGAGTCAACATGATAATAAGTGTTGGCAAAGATGTAGAGAAGTTAGAATCCTTATACACTGCTCATGGGAATTTAAACGGCCTAGATATTTCAGAAAAACAGTCTGGTAGTTCCTCAAATGAGTAAACATAAGATACCATGTGGTATATGTTTTCTTTCTCCTAGAGAGGTAAAAACATGTATATTCACAGAAATGTACACACAAATGTTTATAGCAACATTATTCATAACAGCCAAAAGGTGGAAACAACCCAAATATCCACCAATGTTCAAATGGATAAATATAGTGTGGTGTATCAAGGCATTGGAATATTATTCAGCCATAAAATGAATGAAGTATATGCTGCAACATGGATGAACCTTAAAAATATTATGCAAGTAAAAGAAGATGGTCACAAATCCACACCTGATATGATTCTGGTCATATGAAAGGCCAGAATAGGAAAGTTCATAGAGACAGAAAGGAGATTAATGGTTGCTTAGGCTAAAGTATACAGTGTTTCTTCTTGAAGTGAAGATGTTCTAAAATTGACTGTGGTGATGGTTGCACACATCTGCAAATATACTAAATCCTTTCAATTGTAAACTTTAAATAAATAGGTGAATTGTATGTTATGTATATTTCAATAAATCTGTTAAAAAAAAACCCCAAATACCCTCTTCTGTGTATAGCCATGTAAGCTTTCAAATATTCCATATTCCTATCTGTGTAGCCTTAGGCAAGTCCTGTGTCTTTCTATCTCACTCATAAAATGGAAATAGTAATAGTACCTCGATGATAAATTTGCTTGGGGAGTTAAATAAGTGCCTGCATGGAAAGTGCCTAGAAGTGCGCCTGAATCTCCCTGGGTGTATAATAGCAGCTGTTACTATCAGTGTCGTTAGCACACAGGATTCGGTGGTGATAGAGCGATGTTGATCATGTGTCTCTGGAAATTGTAACACTGAAAATGTCCTTCTGCATTGTAAAAAGAACATTGTGTTTAAATTCCATAAACTTTTATTATTAAATATATCTGACTGTATTCTTGTCATTAGACATGCCTGTCATGTATATAGATATGTAGGAGGCCAATGCCTTATCCATTAGGCCACTGAGGCTTCTTATATAGATATTTAAACAGAATATTCTAGCAGATAAAATTTCTATTGTGAGTAAATATAAATTTATATCTATTTGATATTGATAGCTAGTATTTTTTGTATATTTTCCATCTAATCATCTTAACCTTTAGGGGAGCATCATCATTACCCTCCTTTTGTACAGAAGAGAACTCTGGGTTAAGAGTGAAATGCTTGCTCATGTCACACAGCTCAGAATTGCTGGATTCCAACTCAGGCCATCTGACCCTTCTGTATGTATGTTAATAAAAGTTGAGGAAAACGCCCTCTCCTCACCAGGTCTCATAAATGCAGGAATTTTCTTTAGAAGGGGAGAGAGACATAAGAACACATTATGAAAGCTATATGTATGCCACAGATAGGGTCTTTATGCTGCTGTGTGTTGGTTTCCTTGAGAAATTAGATGTTAGCTGTTTGAATATGAGTATATTTGCCATAATTTGAGATGCCTGTAATTGGGTAACAGTTCTTGTCAAGATCATACCTATTTGTTTAAATAAGCCTTGTGTCTTCGAAAGTCTACCCTTTTATAAAAGCTATTGGTGCATACAAAATGCGAAATGCAAGCTATTTAATTCTTGAAAATTCATGCACAATGACTGACTGACAGGTAGGAGCATGATACCCTGATAAATCAAGTCTACCTTGGCTTTAATTCATAGGAAACTTTCACATTAAGATGTGAAGGGAACCGTGACCCTATTTAATGAACAAGGAATGACTGTGTTAGATTAATTGCTAGTCCTGATTTCCACCCTGGCTTTAAAGATGTTTGCACTGAGGCCAAAGAAGATGTTAGATGTCTTTTATGAGGTCATCTGGTTAGTTAATTTCAGTGCTAGGTGAAAATAAAGGACTCTGTCCCCAAATTAATGGAATTCTTTCAACTCTATTAAGCTAATTTTGTTAATACTTGATCCCTGTTTGGGACTGCTAACACAAACTGTCATAAATATATGTTCACATCATATATTTTTAGTCTGTAGTCATGTTCAATTACTTATTTCACATTTGCAATTTTCTGAAAATATTAGTTAATATATACAACGCTGAGGAAAATGTTAAATCCTGGAGTTCTTGAATGCTATGGTTTTCCTCCATTGATGTTGTGTGATTTGTAAACAGTAAGTTTATTTTAGCTATGTGAAAAATTCGCATTGACCTTTTAAATGTGTCAGTTATTATGAGGAGAAATGAAAAGTACAGAGGAGATGTTACCAAAGGGGACTAGTTAGTACTGACCTTATGGCAACTTTGGGATGTCTGCACAGATATTGATGGGCAAAAGCTGCTTGAATATGATCTAGCATGCTTATTTATACTTAGTCAATAATTAAAGAAGTTACAGGAAGTCTGCAAGAAAAGCCAAGTGGAGACCTTTGCCATAACATATGCTGTGTTTTTTTTCTTTTTATAGATTTTTAGAAGTAGCAATCTTCACCTAAAAAACTTCCAAGTTTATTCATGTAGAGATTTTGGAATTGACATCTTGGAAAGTGATGCAAATACTTTAGTTACTGACAGCTTATTACTTGGTCATTTTGCCCACAAGGTAAGTAAATACCTTAGTGTGGTTGTTTTAGGCTGTCCATTAAAATAGAATCATATATGATGGGCTCCCTTGTGATCCAGTTTATGTAATTTTAATAGCACGCTTCAGTAAATCTTGTATTTAACTGGTAAAATTTGAGGAGCTTTTTATTTGTAAAGGTGGTGATATTTAAAACAAAATTTAAATATATCCAAAGGTTCAATGTTAGAAGTCAATATAAATTATAAGAATCATGAGTAGCTTGCAGAATTCTTATTTGGTTGCAATTTAGCATTATTATACATACCAATTCAATAATGCACCTAATAACTTTAGGTTAGTTTACTCTAACCTCACAATAATTACAAAACAGCATGATTCCATATTGTCTCTCTGCACTGTTGTTTGCTGAGTTTCTACATCAACATTTTATTTATAGGGCTCTTACTTTGTTTAGGGTGTCCCCCCTAAAAAAATAAGTAATATACATTTATATCATTTGCTATAGTACACTATGATTTCTTATGTGATTCCCTACTATGTCCTTAAGTGTGGTGTTAAAAAACAAAATTCAACCAAATGAATTTGTTACGGTAAAGACGACTCGGACGGCCTGGGAGTTTGCGAAGTGGGGTTTATTCACCCATGCAGACCCAGAGGAGATAAGATCCAAATTCTGGGCCGGGAGTTTAACCTGGGGCTTGCTTATATGCTCTGTTACAAAAGCAAAAGAGGAGGGGGAAGCAGCTGCTAAAAGCAAGCACACAGAAGCAGAAGTGAAGGTTAGTGTTTTGGCCTTGAGATAACTGCTTATGGGGAAAGACTGCTGTCTGGGAACAGCTGCTGGTCAGCTCCTCCCTAAGAATGGCTACTGTTTAGCTATGTCCCATCACAAATTAGAAAATGTAATTGGCTTTGTAAAGAGCTTCATGAATTAGGAAGCATCCTATCTGAAGCTCCAAAGGATTGTACAAAACAGAAGGCTTTTAGGGTGTGACAGGGGAGTTCTTAGCAAAAGAAAGAAAGGATTATTTTTAGGCCAGGTCATCTTCGGGGTAGGAGGGAGGGATGGGGCAGGGAATGGCAGGGCTTTTATCATGCAGATTTTACCCTACTAGCATTGATCAAGAAATTTCACATTGATGGTTTAACATTCCACTCCTGGGAGAGGCTGAAACTGCAGTTAGGTTAGTTACTCAGTTTTGGTTTGGCATCTTGGCTAAGCAAAAGTGACTCCATTTTGGCCTGTTGTCTCTTTTTTTACCTGTGGGATTTGTTTCTACATGATCAACATCAGACTATACATGACCTCTCTGCCACTGCAGGGTCAGGTTACCAGAATGTAGATGAGGCAGAGGACCTCCCAAAAGAGAAGTACCTTTCTCCTCCAGGGAAACCTATGGTTACCGTTGGGGTCAGCAGGCTTCAGACCCAGAATGGGTTCTCTCAGTTCTTGTCTTTGAAAGAGGTACATACATATTAGTAACACATTGTCACAATAATCAGAGATGGTTCTCAGAACCAAGGAAAGACCATTCTCTATAGTTTGTTCCTGAATGCTTTGGCCAATTCATATTTAAATGATAATTATTGATTTTTGTACTTTCCTTGGAGATTATTTCATAGATTTAGGTATAAATATTAAGATGATAAAAATCCTTCTGTTACTAAGCTACATTTTCCTATATTTAATTCCCAAACTTACTTGGTTAAATCTCTTTTGAACCATCCTTTTCAGGAGGGAAATACCTGCCAGTTTTTCCTTTTCTCTGAAAGGATTACCCCCTCAAGAACTGATTCTTCTTTTTTGGCTTCATAGTTTTCCAGGAGAGGGTGGGGCCCAGGTTTAGATCCCATGATGCTATAGATCCAATGCCTTTAAATTTCTCCAAAATAACCTTAGAGGAAATGCTGAAAACAAAATGCCCATCAAGCTGAGTAACTGTCTTGGTAAATTAATGTCACAACATCTGAAATGATGCTAAATAGATGTCATAATTAATGGAAGGGTGGCATAAATTGAGATATAAATTTTGACCAAAGGGTGGTTATCATGAGATAAAAAAATAATCATCCCCCCGGGATGTGATTCGCCAGGAATGCCATGCCACTGAGTGCCTCTTAGTCTCTTAGCAAGTAAGTACAAGACACAAGTCCCTGGATGCAAAATGTCAGACAGCAGGTTCTAGGGGAGATCTAGATCCTGATTGGGCACCCAAATAATAAAACCATGTCACTTTAGAGTTAAATATTACTTAAGAGTTAATTTAGTTATAGTTAGAACTCCGGAATTTACAGGTGAAGAAATGGAGGCTTTAGGAAGTCAAATGATAGCCTTAAATCTATGCCTAGTAGTGTGGAGGTAGGGCCACCTGGATAAATACTCCTGGTCAAATACTCTTTCAGTTATACAGTAAATAGTTTTAGCAATAAGCATCTATTAGTACCTACTTCATTACTTCCTGACCTGTTTTCCATGGAAAGCTAGCCCCAGGAGAAGGTCCAGGAAAAGGAAAATTCCTAGGTTAATTACATTTAGGACATGCTATTGATCACATCTCTCGTTCCCTCAAATTCATTTCTCATATTAACACATTAAAGGTTCTGCAGAGTCCCCAGGTTAAAAACAAACAAGAAAAATATCTCTGAATCTTTATTTGACATAGTATTGCTTAGATTTATTTGGGAACCTTTTTATTGTCATAAGAAACTGTGTCAGGCCCTGGCCAGGTTGCTCAGTGGGTTGGAGTGTCATCATGTACACCAAAAAGTTGTGAATTTGATTCCCAGTCAGGGCACATACCTAGGTTGCAGGTTCAATCCCAGGTCGGGGCACCTATGGAAGGCAACCAATCAATATTTTTCTCTCACATCAAGGTCTCTCTTTCTCTCTCTCTATCTTCCTCTTCTTCTCTCTCTAAAATCAATGAACATATCTTCAGGTGAGGATATAAAAAAATAGAAAAGAATCTTGTTCCAGCTGTTTAAAAAAAAAAGATACCTGACCTCTGTGGTTGCAGAGCTGATTTTAGCCTCTGTATCGTTCATGCCTATCATACCTTTAGGAATTAAAATTTTCAGACAATTTTGCCTATCCTCCTTAGACCTGCCACCCATGACGAATTGGTGGCACACAATTATCAGTTAGTCATATCCTAAAAAAACACTAGTTTCTGGAAGACATTATTATTGGAAAGGATTTTTTTCCTCTCTAACTAAGCATATTTGTCCAAATGTTTGGTATTCTCACACTGAAACATTACCTTTGTATAGAGATGGGTAGAATAATTTCCAGTGAGGATGGCTTTAATATACCAGACAAAGAGATGTGCTCTCCCATCACTGCACTGCACTGCACATCCCAGGTTGGCCGTGCAGTTTGTTTCACCAGTTGTCCCAGCATTCATCTAACGAGCGCCCCTTCGCATTCTCAGCAATGTCCTGCTTTGGATATAAATTACACTCACCCTACTTTTAGAAGTATCTGTGGGATGCTTGCCTTTTTGTTGTTATTCTAATTAATTTGAACAGATGATACTACTTTTTAAAGTATCATATTGAGACAGATGCTGATGGGGTTAGTTTATTTTTTCTTCTATTTCTCTACCAGTTCCTTTCCATTTTCACTGGTGGATTTGTCTTCCTCAATTTAGGCCTTTCATTTTTTTGTTTCTCTAAATTCTGTTGTAGGACTCCTCTTTTCAATATACTTGCTCTCCCTGGGAGAAATCTCATTTTCTCTAGTGGTTTCAATTACTATCCGCACACTGATGTCTCTCATATATTTGCATTTATTTCTACCACCTCATTTTGTGCCTTCACTTTGCAATTAGTTTTTTTTTTGTTTCTTTTTTTACTCCTTTCCAAACTTCATTTGTCTTGCATTGAATAGCATATTTACTCATTTTAAAGTTATTTATTCTGTGTGATTATTTTCATTATTGGATTTAAATTTTTAACAACCCTGCTTGTCTTAAAGTCTAAATTACATCGGCACTGTTAAACTTTACCTGAGTGATGCAGGAGACTTTCAACTCCTTCGACCTGTTTCTTCACCTGCCCATCTTGTATATTAGTTTTTCTAGTGTTTATTCCACTTTTTAAAATAAATATTTTATGGAAATATAATATTTATGGAGAAAAGTACAAAACCATGAGCAAAGATCTTAATGGATTTTTAGAAGGCAAAACTCATGTACATAGTATCCAGTCAAGAAATAAAGCATTACTGTTGTCCTCCAAAGCCCCTCATGCCTGCTCTCATTCAACTCGACCCCCAGACCCCAGCCAGAAGGGAAACATTATTCAGACTTCTATAGACATAGATTGATTTCAAATATGTTTTTGAACTTTATATAAATGGAATTCGAGAGCATATAAGTCTTTTGTGCCTCAGCCTTTGACCAAAGATTATGCTTATGAAATTCATTCATTTTTAAAAAATTTTACAATAATTTATTTTTCCAGTTGTTGTGTAACATTCTACTTGATGACTGTACCACATTTTTTAAAAAGCTATGTTGCTACTGATATAAGTTTGATTATTTGCAATTTTGGGTTATTTTAAATGATGATGTTATGAATGTTCTTCTATATGTCTCTCTATTTGCATGCATTCCTGTTGAGTATATGCAAAGTTGTAAAATTGCTGGTCAAAGGTTATCCCTTCAGCTTTAGTGGATAATGCCACACAATAGTTCCAAGTGTTTATACATGCACTAGCACGTGCGTGAAGACTTTAACGATACATGTCTTGTTATTTCTCTTGACCACAGTCCTGGAGATATCCTTCATGTCTCTCCATTATTCCAACTCTTGCTCCCGCCTCCCACATCTTCCTTCATTCTGATTTAATTCCTTATTTATTAGAGTATAGCCTACAGTAACTTTCTTAACAAAGTGGGAGGTCTGTAGAATGTAAAGATTTTGAGCTATAAATGGAGACCCCCTTATTAGTAGGTTGTTGGTTACAGAACACCAGGTTAACTTCACTTTGCCTTCGTGTTTTGAAGGCAATGCTCCATTGCCTTCTAGCTTCTAGTCTTGAGGATGCATAGTTTCAGGATCGTCTAATTTTAGGTCTTTTCTGTGTAATCTTTTAATTTCCTATTTTGGAAGATTTTATGATATTGTCCTTGTCCCTGGTGTTTGCAGCTTCTGTACGATGTATCTTCTGTGTTTTTTTCTTTTAACTGCTGCCTAGGTGCTGTGTGAGACCTTTCAGTCTCATTTCTGTGAGATTTCTATAATTCTCTCTTTATTTTCCCTTTTTTTTTGAAACTGTATTATTCGGATAATGGATCTCCTAAATTGTTATTCTAATCTTAATTTCTTCTCTGATTTCCCAACTGTATTCTTATCCTGTTTAGTAGGATATTTTATCTTTTTTTTTTTTGTTGAATTTGTTACTACTGCTCTCTTGTTTTTTTGTTCTCTTTCCCTTTCTGAAAAATCTCCCCTTTTTAAGGCTTTTTTTTCTTGTTTCATGGATATAAACTTATTTCTCTGGGGTTATTAACTACAAAGTTTAAGTTTTCTTCTGATTCCTATACTGGCTTTGTCTCCACTGGGTTCCTTCTGTTCATTTCTCTTTTTCGTTCTTCCTGTTGGAGGTCCCTGAAAATTTCTGGTGATCTTCAGATGTACAATCATGTTTAACAGTGGGGCCGTGGAGCACTAACAAGTTGATTAAATGGAGTTTGTTAGAGAGCTTGTGTGGTAAATCCTGGAAGCAATTTTATTTTTTTAAAAATATTTTTAATTTTAATTTTTATGTTAACATATAGTAAAACTGACTTTTTAATGTACAGTATCTGATTTTTAACACGTGTATGGGCGTGAGTAGCCACCACCACCACAATCATGATACAGAAACAGTTGCGTCAACCCCCAAATACTCCCTCGAGCTCCATCTTTGTAGCCACACCCTCCTCTCACACCAACCCCTGGGCTCACTCATCTATTCTCATTGTGTCTTTTTCAGCAATCGTTTATATTGAATCAGATGGTGTGTAACCTTTCTGATGCTGGCACTTTTCACTCTAAAATGCCTTAGGGATTTATCTAACATATTGCAAGAAAAAATATTTTATTCCTATAGTTGTTGGATAATACTCTACTATAAGGACATACCGGTGCAGTTTGTTTATCCTCTCATTTGTGAGGGACATCAGAGTGGTTCCAGATTTGGTGATTAGAAAGGAAACTGTCATAACCATTTGTGTAAGGCTTTTGTATATACATACATTTTCATGTCTCTAAGGTAAACACCTAAGAATTAAATTACTAGGTCATATGATAAGGGTATGTTTAACTTTGTAAGAAACTGCCAAATTATTTTCCATGGTGGCTGTGCCATTTGCATCCCCATTAGCAAATATGAGAGTTTCAGTTGTTCCTTATCCTCATCAGCATTTGGCATCCTCACAAATTTTTATTTGTCATTCTAATATAACGTATGTGTAGTATATCCTTTGTCATGTATGTGATTTGATAATATTTTCTCCCTGTCTATAGCTTGCCTTTTTATTATCTTAGTTGTTTTTATTTGTGCATGATAAACTATAGTTCATGTGGCAAGTTCTCTTATTTTTCTTACCATTTCTCTTATGTTTCTCCCTTTCTAAATTGCAGGGAAGCCTGTGTATGTCAGTTGGGATCAAAACTCCCAAAAGGTGGGAACTTATAGTATCCAACACAACTTTTGTTAACTTTGATCTCCCTGACTGCGTGTCCATCAGAACCTGTTCTGGCTGCTCCCAAGGGCAGGGTAAGTTGGTTGAATAGATAAGCCAGACAATAAATAAAGCCAACACTCAAGTAAACATGATAAATAGTGGCAAAGCCTTTGTAATTTATTATTTCTTTAGGTTATCAAATTGCATCAGTAGAAACTGCAGCTCAGGTTGCCTAAAAGAAATCCTAGAGAAAGCCAGGTGTTCTCAACGTGGCTTCTGCAGCTCCCCATCTTCTGCCTGTGTTGGCATCTATGACACTACCATTGTGATGCCATGTCTCTGCTGGACGCTGAGCTACACAAAGGCAGGGAGTATGTCTCTTCAGCTCGCAGTTTTATCTTTAGCACCTAGCACCTGGTGCTTAATAGGTTAATTGATTAAATTAATGAATGAAGTTGAATGGATGGACATATGAGTGTGAACTATCACACATGCAGTCTTAACCAAAAGAGCCAGAATTTAGTGCTTAATGTTTTCAACTGCCCAAGGTTTGTTGTTTGCACAGAGAGAACCATAGGAATTTTTGTTCACTTGTTAACCATGTCTCAGAGGCTGTGAGAAATACCTTGGAGGACTCATGGGCTAAGGTGAAAAGAAGCAGAGAGCAATCTAGTTGATTTGATAGCTGTAAACAGCCAAACCAAGTAATTCAAGTAAATATGCTCTTGTGGTTTGAATCACCAATTTAGATAATTGTTTGTTTTTTTAATTAAATGAATAATCAGCAAGCCTGTACTTTTTTTTTTCCTCTATAGGCAGAGCCAAAAACTGTTTTTATTTGGGTGGCGTCTGAGTACAAAATTGCAGAAACAATAATAGAAATAAAAAAGAACTTATGACATTTATTTCAAATTATGACTCTTCTGTTCTTCAATAGCTTCGCTGTTTCATATCATGCACAAGACACTGGATAAAGGCACTCTACTCCTGATTGGCTTTAATTCCTTCTCACAGGATAATCTTGGCTAAGTGATACTGTTTATTTGTTTAAAAACTGTCTACTCCAGGATCTGTTTAAGCAGCTGGGGTGTACAAAGATGAAAAACACATAGTTCTTACCTTTTAGAAGCTCTTGATGTAGGTTCAGAAGTAAGTGTTTAGTCCAGTCACTGTGCTAGAGAGTGATGAGTGCAGTCCTAGAAAACTGAACAAGGTCAGTGAAAGGAGGGAGGGAGGAGGTCAGGCGAGATTTCACAGAGGTGACTCTTAAGCAGGGTTTTGAAAGGTGAATGGAAATTTTCCAGGGAGAATGTGCATAGAAGAGTTTCTAAGTATTAGGAACAGCATATTAAAAAAATTAAAATGCCAGTTGGACTGAATTTAGAGTTTCAGGTAGGTGTGGTATTAGATGGACTGCAGAAGTTGCAGGAGGATAATCATGGAAATCTTGAATGGATGCCTTAATTCACTGCATGGACTCCACTGGGTGCAGAATGAGAACATAAGGACTTCCATTTATTTGTATCTTATTCTCTATTATTTTCCTTTGTATCTATGTTATAATGTACATGATACAGAAGCATAGCAGCATATGTATTGAGAGATGTGTACTCAATTCAAACATTTTAATGACAGCAGTGTGTGACTTAGAAGACCACTACCATAGTTTCTTGCTGGGCAAGTGGACTGGAAGCATTGCAATGAATTACGTGGAGGTGGTGTGAGGAACAGACTGCTAAGAAGTACAGCCCCATTGCTAATACTTAAAAAGTGTGATACCATTACTACTGATATTTGTTCACATGATTAAATGTTGCTTTTGAGGGTAAATCTTTCAAGTATAAACCTCATAAGAGGTGGGGTTAGACTCACCACTGGAGCAGACAGATTGAGACAGATTGAAAGACTAAATGAAGACACCTTTAGTATTTAGTAATTAGTTAGTGTTCTGTGTCTCTATTACCCACTGGAACAGTTTCTCCTCCTTGGCACTATTAGTATTTTGGTCTGGATAGTTTTTTGTTGTGGGGACTGTCATGTGCATTGAGGATGTTTGTCAGCATCCCCATGTCTACCCACCAGAAGTCAATAGCACTGCCATCCACCCAGCTGTGACAGCCCCAAGGGATTCCAAATAGGGCCAAGTGACCCCTGGTTGAGAATTGCTCCTCTAGAATACAGACTGCATGAAGGCAGTATCAATATCGTTCTTGCGTCCCACTGTGTCTTCAGGAGGTACAACAGAGACTGACATAAAAGAACCATTCACTTGTTTTTTGAATAAATGAGTTGTGAAATTGAATAAATATGCAATTTAATGTACTGAAAACATCCCAGGGAATTCAGTTGCCATTTGTTATAATAGTCTTTTGTGCCATGTGTAATGCTCTGTCTTCCATTTTATAGGTGGATTTACTGTGAAGACCGACCAGTTGAAGTTTACAAACTCTCCGAACTTAGTAGCATTTCCATTTGCTCATGCAGCGATTTTGGAAGATTTGGATGGGTCTCTGTCTGGGAAAAATGGAAGTCACATTCTTGCTTCTATGGAAACCCTCCCAGCCTCTTGTTTGGCCAATGCCAGATTCAGTCAGATTGTCCCTGGCAGTGTCTGTGGGGAAGATGTTCTCTTCCATCGTATGTCTATTGGACTGTAAGTTGAATTTACTTTACTCTTCAGTTTGCTAGTGAGCATGCATATATCATGCACGGTTTTGAGGTTTATACACTTGACCTTAGCCAAAAGGCTGAGAAGTGATGTTGAAGTTTATAAAAGGGAGATTGTTTTCTAGATTCTATTTAAAGTATTTAGTTCTACATAAATGATGTGGGAATAATTTTGACACCTGTCAAATCATAAGTTTATGGTAGTTTTGGGCTAATTCAAATGGCAGCTAACTTTCAATAGCACTGGATCAGAACTTGTAGTCCATGACCTCTTATTGATATTTTGAGCTAATAGCTTCCTCTTGAAAAGACTTGCAACCAACAGAGAACTCGAAATGTATTTAAATTAAAAGTATTATTAAAAATTCCAATAATGTCCATTCTCATTTATATACATTTACTCTCCCCTAGCTCTTTTTAAGGGTTCAATATGCTCCAGGGAAACAATTGATGATGCCTTCCTGTTACTTGCAGAGTCATTTCACGCCAGTTCATTTTCCTTGTTAATTTCATGAACTAGTGGATTTATACAATACATTTCCTATTAATATTGAAGCAAGGACTCCTTGGTTATGCTAGTCAAGTTACCATTAAGTTAGTAGCTGGACTGTTTTTAATGCATAACAGGCTTGCTTCTGCCCTCTCTAATTTCCAGGTAATGATTGCTGAGTGTCTAGGACTCTCTCTTTTACGTATTTCAAATGCATTGTATAGACTTAGCCACAGTTCTTTCCTTCCTTTGTTTTAAGTGTCTTAACTGCATGAATACTAAGTCAAGTGATTCAGCTACAGTCCATTGGCATCTCTTTTAAACCAGTCAGCTTCAGAGAGTGAGAGGTCAGGATTGCACTAAGTCTACATTTTGAATGCATATGGACCAGTATCTTGAAATTTGGTTTTAAGAGCTTTAGTAATATGCTGCTAGCCTCAAATAGTCTGGAAATTTTTTTCACTTTTGCCATCCAGACTGTTTATTATTCTATCTAATGTTAACGGGCCCAATTCCAGTGAGTAAAACAGCAGTAAGGAGGGATATATTTTCATTGTTAATCATTTTGATTGTGCAGAGTGATGTTTTTAAAAAAACTCTCACAGATGTATCTTGATTTTTTATCATTATTTTAGTGATTTTTTAAATAAAGGTGTTTTTAATGAGAGTTTTCAGATTTGTAAAAGTTAGTGGTTTATTTCTTACATGCTTTTTTTGAAAATAATGAAAATTAAAATAGATTTTTGTGGTTCAAAAGAACATTATGTGCTCACATTATATTTATTTTTTCTGTGTTCTTCATACTCCTTTTTTATGCCTTATTTTAAGATCTTTTGGGAAACTATCTCTCGGAGAGGCACTTAATGGTGGTGTTAGAAAGTTCTACAGAAATAATCTTGTCTGAGCATCTGTTCCTGGAGATCTTTAGGACAGGGTACTTAGGTGCTTACCTTAGCGGGTCATGACCCCAGCACTTAGGGATTGATACCTGGTCAAAAAGATAATAATCCTGCAACAATACTGTTAGTAGATTCAAAAGGCTCCTAGTAGGGTAAAAACCTTGTCTTAGTTTGTCTGGAGTTTTCCTGTTTTTTAAAAAAGAAAAATCTCATGTTCCAGAAACCCCTTCAGTCTTGAGAAAACCAGGATGGTTGGTCACTCTACTCTCTATGCTTCTATTTAAATTTTTTTTTGGTTGACCCACAGGTCTATGGACAAATGCCCAACTCTCCCAAATTAGCCACAGGGAAGTCTCAGAGTGCTCCCAGTTACTAGTCGCCTAACCTTGGAGTCATCTCCTCTGGGATACAATGATTGGATTAGGTGGTGTCTAGGGGTTTGCTGGTTAAAGTGCACCAGTATCACCTGGGTTTTTGTTAGAAAAGAGGAATCAAAGACTCCATCCCAGACATCCTGCATCAGAACCCCCAGAAGATTTATATTCAAGTTTGAGAAGTACTACTCTGAAGTCCTTCTAACTTTAACTTTCTATGATTCTATCCCTGGCAATTTGTGCTCACTGACTTGATCTTTGTCCCAGAGCATTATAACCTCATTAGGAACATGTCAGAGCTAATGAGCAATTTGAATTCTGCATAGATACAAACTTTGCTGCATTTCAGGGAGAAAGGATTAATTTATTGTGCTATTTGCCCTGGAGCAAGCACCCTAAGAGCTGATTTACAAAGCTCTCACAGTCATGATCTTTTGGGGTTGCACATTGATGGAGATCTGATATGGCACGAGTACCCTGCTGTCTTTGCTTAGGTTCTTACCCGCCCTCCCTCAGCAAGAGGTCCCAGAGGGCTGGGCATGTGGCCTGGCATAGCTTCATAAACAAGGCACCACGTTCCCCTCCTGCTAACAACCAAGTAGAAGGAGTGAAATTTTTTTCCTTGAAAGGCCCTCTTTATGGTCCAATTTCACTCTTAATTTCTTTTTTTTTTTTGATGTTGGCAATCCTCTGTTCTGTCCCAGACTACCGTATTTAAGTTTGATGGGTCCTGACATCTGTGGCGCTTCCTCTGACTCCACCCTGGCAGTTGGGCTGACAGAGGCATGTAAATATTTGAAGATGGTCACAAACTTATATTTAGGGGAAGAAACAATTCCTAATCTCTACAAGGCAGAGTCTCGTTTTATGTTTGTTAAAATGACAACATGCTTGATCTTCATAAAAGCTGCTTATTTGTTCCCTCTCTCACTCACCAGTTCTTAAACTAGGCTTTCTGTAGGATCCACAAGTATTCTGGATAATGTACTTTTCCCGGCTTCTCTTTCTACCAATCTCCACTATCAAGCCCATCCTTCCTGATAAGACAGGGGTGGTGTTGGTTCTACCAATGTAAGGCTGGACCTTGTTTCAGAAAAATATGTCGGTGATTTGTTCTCTCTAGACGTGTCATAATGATGACATACCTAACATAGAGCTTGGATTTATCCATCCCCAAATTTAGATAAATGTTTTCTTTTTAGGTAATAAGTGTAACATTCCCAATAAAATTTTGTATGCTCCTTCCAGATCTCCTTTGTAAGCCCCTCTCCTTGTCCCTTAAGTTGCTAGTATTTCTTAGGGTTCTGTGAGGAGCTTCCTTTCTCTCAAGTCATATTCTTTCCAGATGATCTTGGTTATTTCACCACTTTGATCCACATTCACTGATGCTTGCAGACTTTCTTCCTTTAGTCTACACAGCTCTACTGAGCTCTAGACCCGTTTATCCAACTGCCTTCAGGATCTTCACTGCCCAGTATTGTAGCCACTGTCCACATATATAGTTACTGAGCACTTGAAATATGGTTCACCCAAAATTGAGATGTGATGTAAATGGTAAATTATGCACCATATTTCTAAGACTTGCTATGGAAACAAGAATCTAAAATATCTTAATAATTTGTTTATATTATGTTTAAATGCTAATATTTTAAATACATTGGGTTAAATATATTATTATAGCTAATTTCACCATTTCTTTTTACTTTTTAATATAGCCACCATAAAACTTTAGGTTATGGGTTATATCATAGTTATGTCTTTGGCTTAGATTAGTGGCTTGAATTATATTTCTACTGAGCAGCAATTCTTTCAGTACTTTCACTAGAGTGTATAGTAGACATCTAACACCCGACTTGCCAGGACTTTATCTACAGACCTGTTCCCTGCTGGGGGTTCCAGGAAATGCCTCAATTGTCCAAACCAGAAACGTGGAGTTGACCGATCTTCTTATTTCACACATCCATCACCTATCAAGTCCCGCCCATTTTACTTCTTCCAAAAATTCACCCTGAGTTTTTCCACTTCTCTCCTTCCCAACTTCCCCTGTCTAGTCCAGGCTACCATCTCTCTCACTTGCCTAATCATAACAGCCTCTTAGCTTGCCACCTTACTCTGCTCACATCCTTGAATTTTATAACTGGAGATCTGGTCTTGCTATTCATTCATTCCCTTGCTTGAAACTTTTTAAGATTTTCCAATGCCTCTGGAAAAAAGTAATATTCTTAATACCTCATGGGCCCTTTATGACCTGTTCCCTATTTATAATTCTAGCATCATCTCTCAACATTCTGCCCTATTTCTTTGCACTTTATGCCTCAGCCACACTCAACTTCTTTGTGCATTACAATTCGTAACATTCAACTTCCAATGAACTCAGCATGAAGGTCACTTTCTCTGGTAAGCTTCTCTGAATTTTCTGTTCAGGTTTTGGTATCCCTGCTGTATGCCAGCTCCATACGCTTGCACTAACCAATACTCATAGCACCTACATAGCTTAAAAATTGTCCATCTCTTCTTGTAGATGGTATGTAAGGCAAAAATAAGGTTTTTTCTTTTGTGTGTATGTGTCTATATTCTAATATCTGATACCATGTTGAAACATAGTGACTCAATAAAATTGGTATGGAGTAAATGAATACAAGTAAAAGAAATCATGGACTCTCTAAAATCTTTCTCCAGGGCCATTACTGCCCATTTCTCCTGTAGGACATGTCTGCGATGAGCCCCTAGCACTCAATGTTTCTTTAGAAGACCCAGGATTAAAGTGATGTCCCCAGCCTTTATTTCTAAAATTTCTAAGAACGTCTAATACTTAAGAATGTCCTTTCATGATGTGTTCTGGGCTTTTGTTTCCTGGGACTGTCTGTTGACCAGGTGATTTATCTTAATAGTTGATTTCTTTCTCCACTCTGCTCCTACCCCAGCCCTAAGCCACCTCTATTGAATTGGCAGTTTGCCTGAACTTACACTTGTTTTCTTGCCCTGGAAATATTGATACAAAGAACTGTGAAATCAACCTTCAAAATTACCATCTACAAATTACTATTATTATTGCTATTATTGTTGGTCTAAAGTACTCAATAGGTACTTCAACTGTCATAGACTTGTTCAGATGACAGTAAATAAAACCTTGATCTGTTTTTCAATTATTGACTGGATTGAGTGTGGGGAAAATTAAAAGTGTTGAAAAGGTGTTGTAAGTTGGCCAACCAGTCTTCCTGAGTTTTTATAGGATGTTCATAAATTAAAGTTAGGACATATGCATCTATTTGATTTTTTTTAATCTAAAGAATAAAGAATTAAGAATCATTTGTAGGTATAAGACAAAGATTGCCCTTCCAACTTCTTAGGTGTATACCTTTGGACAAGCTACTGTACCTCTTTTTGCTTGAGTTCTCCTATCAGTAAAGTGGACACAATGATATGTATCTCACAGGGTAGTTGCCTGGAATGTAGTGAGTGCTCAATACATGTTGTCTTTAAGAAGTCTCCATTTTACATTTGTGATTTATTGGTGTACAAAACAGCATATAAACATACTGCTAACTGAATAAAATACTATAAATTACTATGTTTCTGATAAACCAATGCTTGGAAAGGGAATTAAGTTTGCTCAAATGTAACTTAATCCAACTTGTGAAAAATAGCAAATACTTTCCAATGTTTACATGGTGTTGTACTAACCTAGCAAAACCTTTCAGGTAGTCATAGAATCTGGAGTCATTCAGGACACAGTCTCTGATTCATTGTTACCCAATACTGTCTGTTTCTTCCTTCCTCCTTCTCCTGGAAAAGAAAAGAAAAGGTTAATGTTCTTGTTGATCTCCTTGATTCTTAGATCTTGCTTAATATCCTCTCCTGTAGTGCTTGCGTTCAGCTTTTACCCATGTAGCTGCTCTTAATGTGTCAGTGTTCAAAGTATGAGACACCCCCTGCCTCTGTGATGCAAAAGAAGAGTTCAAATGGAAATTTGACCTACCTTTTCCTTTAATAATTGCCTGACTCTCTTTCCTAGGGACAAATAGGTATAGCATCACTAATGGTATCCTCTGAGTCCTCAAAACCAAAACCCAAACAAAAGAATACCCCTGTAAGATAAAAACAAAATTCCAAGATGCATTATCCTCACATCAGCAGAAGTTATAGAAGTAGAATAAAAAAAGATCTAAAACTATTAATGAACACCCAAACTGAAGAATACCACCAAACTATATCACTGAACATGGCTTTGGAAAGAGGGGCTGACAATGAACTTGTGAGCTGGTGTCAGTCAGCTCTACCATAGCACCAGGTGTGCATATAGTGTGTGTGTGTGTGTGTCTATGTGTCTGTGCAAAGAGCTTCGTAGTCTAACCCCCTACCTGATGCATAAAATTGTTTTTCAATATCCTTGACAAGTAGTTTTCTACTGTTTGGTTGAGTCATTCTAATGGTGGTCTTCTCATGTTCTGAGGCAGCCTTTCAGGCTGGATTCAACAGATCAAGACAAGAGATGAAGTGGTGTATGAAGGATCTTATTAGATAGGACGATAGATATCTGTTGCTTCTCTTTACAGATTAAAATAGGATATCATCCTAAGTGTGTTGCAAAAACTGTAGATACTACCTTTGAAGAGGTGGTAGGTGTATTCTTGGGCTTCTCTACCATAAACTATTATTCTTTAGCCAACTCTGAAAAATAACAGACAGAAATACACACCTGCACAGTCATGGAGAAGTGATCCTGGGGTGTGCCTGCCAGACACACAAAAACTATTAAAACATATGACTTTTGCCTTTTTGCCTACCCTACCTGTTTTTATGTGAATTTAAGGATTATCAAAAGTTTAGGGGAAACACTGAATGTTGTGGCTTCTTTCTTCTTTTTAGGTTTTCTTATTCAGAAGAAGAAATATTAAGTGTATCTCAAATAAGAAAGGTATATAATAAAAGCTTATTGGTACATGTAAAATATTACTAGATGGTGGCAGCTCTGCAAGTAGGATAGTGGTTTTCTGACAAGGACTTGTTATGAGCCTGGTGCCTTTTTAAAGGATGCACAAGCCAGACTCTGCCACAAAAAATTTGTTGGCTGTGCTCCAAATTTCAATTTTGTCCTCTTTGTGAAGGAAAAGATGAGAGCAACAACATCAAACACTAATATCCAGGAGATGCTAGCAGCACCATTTATGGCTAGTTATTATGATGTGTCCGGCTTATGAGATGTGTAATTAGAAAGTGTTTATTTCACAATTGTTCTGAATTGAGAGCATTTAGAGCTCAACGCAATGTTTGTCTTCATACACAGAGATATGGACCCTCAGGAAAAGTAAGCTAATGGTGAACACAAACCAGGGTGTTAATATTTGTTCTCATTGGTATTGCTGATTGCCTAACAAATCCTTGGTGGGCAGTATACATTCAACAGTTCCACACAGTAGATGGGCACTAAATAACATAACTGTTTATGCGACTAGTGTTGCAATTTGGTGCATAAGCTGGAAGTTTTATAAGTGACAGTGCTGTATTTCTAAAGGAAAATACTGCTCAATTAAAATAGGTTTGTTATTTTTAAAAGGAACATAAATTAAGGCACCCTATTTGACAGGAAAAGAAAAGGAAGGTCTTAGAGTTCTTTTGTCCTGATTATATGCAGGAGCTGGTGCTGATGCAGAGCTAAGGGTTAACATTTAAAATGGACTGGTTGCCTCCTGATTTCTTGCACATAAAGCCATGAGAAGTTCAGGGAGAGACTTCTTCCCCTAGTAATGAAGCTCTTTGCTGCTAATGGCCCATGCAGACTCCCTTGGCTCCTCCAAATTAGAAATACTTTTGTGCTCCTTTGCTTCATTAACAGTAAAGAGAGGGAGATTGGTGGCTATTTAGGGCACGGGGAAATTGGTGGCTATTTAGGGCAAGCGAAAATTGTAGTAATTATGGTTGGTAAATTCTCTTCATGTTGTTCTTTGACTCTTGATGTTCTTTTGGTGCTTTTCAGAAGAGCCCACCACTGTCACAGATGGCATTTGTCCTAGAAGGATGGGAGCTATTTGAATTTTTGGCCTGTGGTGATGGTCAACACAAGGCCTTGTGCCTAGTGGGGGATGATGGGTCTTTTACATTTTGATTTGCTTTTCAGAATGTACCATATGAGTCTTTCCACTTCTAGCTGTGATAAAAATACATTGAGTAACCTTTACCTCCTCTAGCTGTATTGCATCACTGAAAGCTGGCGCTGCATGTGACTACCTGTGAAAATGCATCCCATATAAACCTTGGTTGAGACGGATGGAGTGGCTTGGTAGGATCAGAACAATGCATGAAGAAGGAAGAGAAAAGGATACTCTAGGATCCCCGTGTGCTATGGTGGATCTCTGGTTGACCAAGGGGTTAGCATCAGACTACTAGATGCTGGTTGGAAGGAAGTGGTGTCACAAGAAAGGTACAAGGTCCAAAAGACTAAAGTTAGAATGTAGTTGCTTTATAATTTTTGAAGAGAGGGTAAAGTTTATAAAGGCCTTATGAAGCTAGGGAGTATGGTCTGGAAAATGGCTCCTTCAATAATTGAAGTTACAATTTATAGGACTAAATCAGGAAAATTACACCCTGTAAATTGATTTATTAATGTGATGCTGATGGAAAGTGGGAAATAATTAAGTCAAGTCAAAGTGATCAAGTAGATTCTTGGGGCCACATTGCTGGAATTAGGAAGCATTTCTGGAAATATCTACCCAATTGATTATATTATATCATATTGAAGTAATATTTTCATAATATTCAAGGTGGTATGCATACTATTTTTTAAAAAAAGGTAACAAAATATAGGTTGGAGGAATTAAATGTAAGCAAATGGGTTGATAACCAAGTAGAATTCTTTTGATCTACAGTTAAAAAAAATTATTTGTAAAAGTGATTTAATTGAGAAAAATTGCCTGGAAAAATAAGAGATTTAAGTTCATAAAGAAAGCTTAGCATGTTCCTAAACCAGGACTCACTATTAGTGTAGATCGCTTGTAGGTGCCCAGGAGAGGTCTGACCACCAAACATCAGTGTTCAGTCATCTTGGCAAATATCCTATTGATTTGGAGGTTGACAGTATCCAGTTCTGATAATAGGATCAAATTGCTTATCTCCTTTAATTAATACATTTACAAGAAATCTCCTGACACTTCTGTGGTTTTCTGGGTGGACTTCTCTGTTGGTGAGAAACATCACTAAGTGGCCAGTTGGAGTGTTCTGGTCCATTTATACTTGCTTATTCATTCAACAAATATTTATTGAGTACCTACTATGTGAAAGATAGTTTTTGTTACAGTGAATAATTAAATGAAAATTCTGATTTATCAATTAGTTTCTTCCAGATAGAGGTCTTATAATTCATTTCCCAGAGCCCATATGTCTCTATGACAGCTGAAAGGTTACTCTGACAGAATCGGAAACACTCAAAATCATTCCTGCACTACAGGGAATCCCCCTCATATATGGCCATGGCACCAACGGCAGCCAGCTCATCTACCTCTTTGCTGCTTCTTGGTTCCAACTTATCTTTTCTTCTCACACTCGTTTCACATTTATTTCTCAGTAGCCCATGTTTATTCATTAAATGCAGCATAACAGTTGGCCCACATTGTGCTGGATGATCTCCTAGACTCTGGGACTCATGGGTTCAAACGTGGGAGGTGCGAACCATGGTAATCAAGGACAAATGGCTAGAAGATACTGGAAGAAAATTAAACTTTAGGTGAAAGTGTAAAGCTAAAGATTAAAATGTAAAAATAAATGTCATACATGGCAGGAATTTTAGGATGTGAATACCCCAATACTAGAAGAAGGGACAGGATGAAATATGGAGGAAATTCTAACAGTGGATTTGAAGTCCAAGTACATGAACTTCTTGTCCATTCTGATTCTAAGAATACGAGTTGAGGATTGTCCTTTAGTTTCAATTTGAATTCTGATGTACATGTAAAAAAACCCCTAAAGACCCCAAGCCCCAAGAGAGGAAGAAGTTTCCTCCACCCCCCAAATTTCTGAAGATTCAGTTAATGCTGCACAGGGAAATCTTGGGGAAAAAACAGTTCTTTTATTTTCAATGCCCTGATCAATTTCCATCCCTTTAATTAATTAACAGATAGAAAAACACATCTAACCTTGTAAGAAATACGTATCGAGGTTTTGTACTGTGAAAGGTATCGAGTCTCTTTCTAATGACCGAATACCCTGCACAAAACCTCTAGACATTAAAATGCATAGTGCAGGATGGCAAACCTGGCACATCTGAGGTTCTTACATGAGCTCTAGGGAGATGTTGTTGGGTTTGGCGATGGTTACGGAATACTTTGCATAGCTCATCTCTTTAAGTTTCAAGGTAGCTATGTGAGATTTATACTACTGTTGTCTCCATTGAAAAACATAAAAGGAAATTAAAGCTTGAAGAGAGTCAGTAATTTGCCCAAGTCCTTACACCCAGTGCATGTGGATTTCCAGCTTGTACCTGTCTGACCGTAGTACCCAAGCCATTTAACACTAAAAACAGTTTCCTTTTATAATATGCTGCTGGATTGTAAATTGGCTTTGGATATGCTCAGGCCACACCTCACTTTGAAAACCCAACATCCTTCATCTCATTTCCCTCCTCTTTGAGAATTTAATTATCTGCCTGCAGCAAAATGCCACAGTTAAAGATTCTCATGAAAACTAAACCAAAGGGGGAAGACAGTCATAATGTGTATTGATTTTTTTTTTGCTTTATTTTTTTCTTTCCAGTTTGACTTTCTTTTAGGATCTTAGCATGTAGCTAAATCTATTTATGTTCTAGTGAAATCTTAGAAATTACCTTCTGGGATGGGCTGTGTAGAATAATTTGCAGAAATGAAAAAAATTTCTAATTCAACCTGTGACACTTACGTAACACTCTGCCTCAGCTTCCTCATTTGGTAAAATGTAGTTCTTCTAGAAACCCTTTCTATAAATCAAGAAATTGGTACCAGCTTTTGGGTGAGCTCATCCATGCATTCTTTCTTCATGTAACAAACATGATTTGAGTGCCTGTGTGAAGGGTACTGTGCTAGAATACCAAAAAAAAGAAGAAAATACCTCTAACTTAAGGATCTCACAACCTATGTGAACAAGCACAAAAGCAAACTCAACGACACGGAGATGCTGCAGTGAGTGAGAGCGCCGGGCATTGCAGGTCCCCTCTTCATTCAAGGGAAGGCTGTTGAGGCCAGCCCTGCTGCACAGCTGGGGGCAGCCTTCTGCAGGAGCCGGCACATCAGGTTCTGACTGTCAGTCATTGCTCCCAATAGGACTACCTAATAACTAAATAATATGTTATCTAGTGCAGATAAACCTGATCTACAGCAAAGTTCAGGCCATAGGCATTTCTTTGTTAAAATAATAGCATACAGTCCTGAAGTAGGTGAATTCACTAAGATGGCATTTTAGTGGCAGCAGTTCTGGGTGTGACTACCTTCAACCCATTGTATCAGTGAAATGCTGACACCTCCACAGACACACAGACAAAACAACAAGTGGAGAGAATAGAAGATGAGTTATAACTGATGGAAGAGGAATACATTAGGTTCCAAATAAATAACACCCATTTTTTCTTTTTAAATTCATGCTAGAACTAATGCTCCAGATGTTCCCTATGACTTAACCATGACTGACAGCAGAAATAAGACAACCACTGTCACATATGTGCGTGACACACTGTCTAACTCTTATGGCTGGATGGCTCTGCTCTTGGATCAAGAGACCTACTCACTGCGATTTCAGACTCCTTGGATCAGCAGATCTCTGCAGGTAATTTATTCGATAGTGTGCTCCATTTCCAAGAGGTTATTATGTTTCATTTAATAAAATAATAGATTGTAAGTATTAGCATCTTATGGTGTTGATTAAGAAAACTATAGCAACATTTTGGCTGGATGGATATAACCCAAATATGAAATAGGATTTTTTTTAAAAAAAATTGAATATTTTGTAATCTGTTTAAATCTCATTTTGAATGCAGAATTGTTCTGCCTGAATTTTTAACTTTATTGATACAATGAAACACAGCTTGTAAGCAATCTATATAATTGTATTTTTATATTATGGATTAAGAACTAATTTAACCCAGAGAGAGGTGTTCCTGGCCAGAAAAGTCTTAACAAACCGTTTTTATATTGCCTACTGCCACCTTGTGGTCAAAGACTAAATTGCGAATGAAGGCCTAGATTTTCTTTTGGGTTCAGTTGAAGAAAGCAAATGGTTAGGGGGAGCAAAGATAGGAATAGTCAGACAAGAAGTGGGTGCATTTTCTGAAAAAAAAAAGCAGCAATCAGGTAGACTCCCTCAAGATTCTTTTTATCCTTTTAACACGTTTCTTTCTTCTTGTCTCATTATACATATTTTCCCTAAAATTATGAGAGCAGTCTTAGGGAACTAGAAGCTGCATTAGAAGTGCCATAGTTCTGAGGAATTCAAAGCAGAATCTTTATCTATCCTCTCACCATCTCCCTGAGAGCAGAGAGCTCTTAACTTCCCTGGAGTCTCCATGAGAGCTTTCCACAGAATTTTCAGAAGGGGAAGGCAGCAGATTGGTGGCTCTGGAGATGGACATCCCTCCCGGGTTTCTATCCTGGCTCAGCACTCTTCCACTTTGTGATGTGGGACAGGTTTCCTAAACCACTGCCCACTTCACCTGTAAAAAAGATGAAGAAAGTAATAGTAACAATCACAGGGGACTTTGCAAGGATTGAATGACAATGTTAGCTATTCCTGTTATAAATGGATGACACTCCTATTTTTGCCCATCTTTCTAAGTTAAAGGAATTCTAGACCTGACTGTGTCTTTTCCAGCTGTTTGAGGTGGGATGTCAATTCATTTGTCTGGGCCTTGTTTTTCTTTTCTGTTAATGAATCTTTTAAACAAAAAGAAGTTTATGGCACCTTCCAGTTCTCACCATGTATGATTTTGTACCTCTAGTTATGAGTTCTTTTTGGCATGCATTTAAATAAGCCCATTTCCACAAGAAAAATAGTCTGAGTGTGAACTACCCAAATTCTAAACTACTCAGTGTTCTTTGTAGCTCCTTTTTGGAGGGGAACCTTCCTCACTGAATGAGCTCTATTGTACTTTTCTCTCACTTAAGTACTCGGCAACATTTAGCAACTTTGCTCCTGGGAATTACCTCCTGGTGGTACACACAATCTTATGGCCTCACCCTGACATCCTCATAAGGTGTGGGAGTCATGTGGGGCGGTCCCTGCTGTCTCTTCCGTCATCCAGTGAAGATCAAGGCTGTGACTGGTTCTTCGATAGCCAACTGAGGCAACTCACCTATCTGGGTAAGTATAACTGGATGAGCATTTCCAGGGCACATAGTCAGAAACCACCATTCTCTCTGGAATCTCAGATGTTTGTGCCATGAAACAATGAGGAGCTGAGGGGCCGGCTGTATGTAAGTGGGTGGGCTGTGAAATCAGACTGCCTGGGTTTAAATCTCAGCTCCAGCACTTACTAGCTAAGGGACACTGAGCAGCGACTCTTTCTCTCGAAGGCTCAGCCTCCTCAACTGTACAAAAAGGCAATAATAGGAAGTACCTCAAAGGATAGGAAATTATATAAAGGATAACATGTAAAACTTTTTATCAGAGTGCCTAGCCAACAGCAAGTGTTTAATAAACACTTTTATTAATATTTTCTATTCACTTTAAGGCAATGTTTGTATTTGTAGAAAAAGCAAGTGTGTAGGGAAGGTGGGATGGCTGGTTCTGGCCACACATGCTAGGAGCAGCAGAGAGCACAAGGTGATGGAGACAGAGAGAGCAGGGATGAAGAGTGAAGCTAATTCGGACGCTGAGAAGGAAAGCCTTGGAAGGGAATCTGAGGTCAGCATGGTGAGAAGGCATGAAGGGCCAACCTGAGGACTGGGGAGTGGGCTGTCTCTCTCTTGTGTCAGGACACAGCAACAAGATGAAGGGTCCAGGAGCCTCATGTTATAGGAGTGGAAACCCTTCTGTGATTTTAGAGAACAGATGGCTAAAGGATATTCTTATCTTCTCATGGTGCACATTTCACGGGAGATTTCCTTTGACTTCCTGGTGTTTGTCTCATACTCTTTTCTACACCGTGTCAGCACTGGTCACTCTGAGCACCGTGATGTCCCCTTATGCCAACCTCACCTCAGTGTGGTCCATAAGGAGAATCCATCCCAATGGGTCTCTAGAATGACAATTGTATTATAAATTGTTCTTGACAGATCTTGGTCAAATTCAGAAGAACTCATTAGCACCTCAAGTCCCAACCCCTGCCACAGGCTAGATTCTTCCCTAAGGATGTAGAGAGCTGGGCAGTTGTCCTGAGCCCCTTGGCCTGTCCCTTGTGCCTGGCTGTATGTCAACTGAGTCTGAGCTGCACTTAAGCCCTGGGACAATTAAATTTTGATAGCATGAGAGGGGAAAGCATGGTATTTCCCTGGTGTTTTTTATCTTTGCCAAATGGATTGTTGTATATTTTATTTGCACTGAATTATACTGTTCTTATTTTATTTCTGATTTGACCCATCCATAACATAACCTAAAGCTGTGAAAACTCAGGGTGGACAGAGAGCCTCTGACCGTCTCACCACTAGGGTGGAATACAGCCATCAGCAAGGGCAAACAGTTGCTGTTAACTTTAGCTATGACTATTCAGTTGGTATATATATCCTGGAGCAAAATTTAGTTTCAGATTGTTCTCATTCTGCTACTTTGTGAGCTCTTCAGAAGCATATCCATTGGTCAGATTCTGTTCGTGAGGTGTGAACTAATTTGAATTCTCACATAAGACAATATGATAAAGGAACTTTTGGGGCTTAAAGAAAAAAAATCAAATCATGCAGTTACAGATTTTCTTCCCCTTTGATAGTATTATTTATTGAGTTAATAGCAAATTATGCCATTATCATATATATACACATATGGTATAAATATACATCCGTGTATGTGCATATATTTATATATAGATGTAACTATGTATGTATATATTGCATATATATGATGTGGATGAACATTTTAGTACGAAACTTTTTTTATTAGGTATATAGTTTTCTTTAATTTTTACAAAATTCTTTGTTTCAGAGTTCCCTAGTATTTTCCCATTTGAATAATATGTGTTGGGAAAGAAACAGGAAGTCTCAGTGGGTTGATGGAATGTTTCATGAACGTGGAGACCCCGGCTCCTTGGAGAGGCTTCCTAGTGTTCCACGTAGTGGCTTTCAGGGCCATTGGCGCCTCCTCCGACCTCTGGGCCCCTGGGGGAGGTAGGAGGCTGGAGGCGCTTGCGTTCTGTTTCTGGGCTGGCACGGTGAGGACTCGGGAGGAGCCGAGGCTCCTGCCGCTCTCCTTGCTGGTGTCCTGCCATGCAGCCAGGTCAGGTTGTGTGGGTTTGCTTATGATTTTGGGTCTCCTGCGTGTAAAGTTTACAGCATATTCAAGAAGGCTAATGATGGTATAAGCTCAGTGAGGTAGTTGTAGCTGGGACCTCCCAGTACCTCAGCAATAGAGTCCCAGTCCTGTGCCGTACCTTTTACATAACAGTTAGTTTACTTTCATTTATTGTTTTTTTGCTTTGGGTTTTTTTCAGATCATGTTATTTTACAGGTCTGTGACTGGGATATTTTACATAAAATGCATGCAATCTAAGAAGAAAGTGTAAGCCAAGACCTCACATAGTCCTGGGTTGAAAAGACATGGGGCCAGTTGAGTGTACAGAAGGTTCGCTTCATTGTAGGGAAACTGCTTGACCTCCCTGAGGTGCACCGAGTTCCCTGTCGGACTTTCTGGGCAGCGCAGGTCCTGCTCCTTCTCCTGGCTGGCGGCTCACTCACAGCGCCGCTTCACTGACGGCTGGCTGGGTTTCCTTCCTTTGTGGACCACTTCTAAGTGGAACATCTTTTGTATTGTTTGTTCGTGACCTCACCACATCCCTCAGGACAAGAAATTTTCAAACAGATCACAATTATCTTCATTTCCTCCATTTGGCTGCTTTGTATGTAATTTAAGATACCTGCCTGAACTTAGACCCAGCTGAGAACGGGGAAAATCAGAACCCAGGCATTCTAGCTCCTCGCTGAGAATCTCTCCACTAGAGTGTGCTGCCCGCTAAATTATCATTGATCTCCGACCAAACAGGGTGGGGCAGTGGGGTGGTGGGGGGGGGTGGGGGTTGCCCCGCAGGGTCATGGGAGAAAACTTCTCACTGATCCCCAGTGACAAAGAAAAAAAAATCCTGCACATATAATATGTTTTGGCCCTTGCATTTTTCTTCTCTATCAAGGCAAGTTTTGTCTTTGTTCAGCAAACATCTTTATGGAATGCAGGTTCTTTGGAAAGCTCATGGCCAGAGCTTAGGGCTTAAGGTTTTAATCAGTGGCTGGCTGGCTATTTTACCTGGGGCATGGAATTATAAATACTCCATGCCTCAATAACTTCATCTATACAGCGAGGTTAAGAATACTTATCTCTTGGAATTGTGGTACAAAATGCCCAAACATCTTCAACTGTGGTTAGTGTGCCATGTTACTGTACTACAAATTTTCTCAGCAGATTATTTCTCTAGAATTTTTCTTATTTCCCTGGAAGATTAACAATGTCACAGCCTTGAACTCATCATAACCTTTCTGAAACGGTCTCATTTTATTTTCCTTGACTAGATTTTGTTAGATAACCGAGATTCATGATAATATGACATATATGATGAATTGTTCCCATGATTGAAATTTAATACCACTTAAAGCAACTGCTACCCACAGAATAAGATAACCTTGCTCATTTAAAAATATCTTTTAAGAAGCTTGGTTCAGGTTGTCCTAAAGTATCTGAGAATTCTTCCCAAGGAGCCACTTACAAAACAGACCACAGGTACTTGTGTGCTGCAGTTGTGTTAGGACCCAGGAGGGGCAATATTTGATGGTAAACTATTATGAATGGCAGTTGCGAACCAGAACTTCTGTGCCATGCATGAGAATGGGTATGACTGTAGAACAAGTTTTATTTTCCAAGTCCAAGTCAAACCCAGCAAACCCATTTTTCTGTTTACACGATTTGATTCACTGGCAGCTCACGTCTCCGCCTTACACAGTCAGCTTCCTACTGCCTTTTTCCCTATAGTTTTTTATCCAGGGATGTCTCAGTTCATGGTGTACTATTTTTATTTTTTAGTTACATTAATGCTATGAAATAATTAGTCAGCTAATTAATCTGGTTTACAAGCTTTGTAGGATTCTGCAGCTGTCAGTCAGGCCCAGGCCCCAGGCTTACATCTAGTCTCAGCTCTCTTGCCCATGTGATTCCCGTTGCCATGGCTACTGGCTACATCTGCTGACACCCCACTCTCTATTTATTGCTTAATTAAGAATTTCACGCTCAGCCCTTATCTGCCTCTAAGAACAAGCACACACTGTTAAGAAATTCCAAATTTAGGCCCAGGCACAAGGAAAGCCTTTCTTGCGGGCTTGGCTGGATGGAGCCTCTCTAACGATCTCCTCGGCATCCCAGCCGCCACCCTTCAATCAAAAACCATTAAATGGGACATAGATAATGAGCATGTAGCATATCAAAAGAAGGATGTTTGCTTGATCCAAAGGAGGAAAAGCTGCTAGACTCCATGCTCAGCCTCACTTCAAAGGGAGATGAGACCCCTCATCACTGGGGCCTGATAAAGCCTCATTTGTTCTGGGCTTGACTTATGCAAAAGGTCTGGTATGTCCGAGTCCCATCTCCCAGACGTGGAATCCCCCCACCTCTTGCCTCCACCTCTAGCAGCCCCCTTCCTGGCCTTCCGCACGCTCGTGTGTCAGCACTTAGGCAGCTGGGTCCCCCAAAGCATCAGGCGGAGCGTGTAATCACTAACTCTTCACTGACAATGGCCACTTGTAAGGGGGTGGCCAGGAGGAGGTCTCCATCACAATAGGAACACAATTATTGCAGCTGCTAGGGAGGACTATGCTTCTTCCTGTGGAAATATAATAGGACTTGCCCAAAACAGGGGGACAAGGTTGGGGGAGGCTGCGGGGGTTGAGAGGGGTGGGGGAAACAATCTTGAGTTGATTATTCATATTCTGACTCTTGGAAGCCCAATGTGGAACCAGTGGGGTTCCAGCAGCTGCTCGTGCACAGCCCGCTCCTAATAATTGTACATTCTGTCAGGGGTCAACTTACTTTTGACCCTGTCCTTTTATATTGGTAAAAGGCTCTTTAGGGCAAACTGTTGGGTTGTGGCAGGGTGCATTAAACACTCACAGTCCCTTCCACTTTCTTTATCCCCCACCCAACCAGCAGCCGGTGATAAATTCATATCAGATGCGGAGCCATTCACCGCTGCCCTCCTGAGTTCACACAGCCCCCACTCCCACCCAGAGATGCCGGTGAGCCGGGATATTGTGTGAGGCGGCAGCTGAGAAAGTCCGCCTGCTAGGTTCCGAGGCTCCTGCATACCATGTTTTTCTGATCAAACTGAAAAGAGACATGTCTAGCCAGGCTGGCCAATGCTTGTCTCCTAGTGTACCCCTCACCAAGATAAAGGAAGTTATTTGGCATAAAGCCGGGGCTGTTGTCCATGAGGGCAAGAGGACTGTGGATAGGGAGACAGATGGACTTTATTGTCTGTACCAGGTGCCCTGAAGAACTCCAGTCCCAGAAGGCTCAGAAAAGATGCTGCTCACTTGGGGAGATCCTGAAAATAAAGGAGGGCTTTTCTAAGTTTGTGGCTAGATCACAGATACTGCTTAGGTTTCTCTTTTCTCAAAGCACGTTGAGGGTGCTGGGATGGAGCAGCCTGCTGCCTGTATCCTTCTGTTCTCCACCCGGTCCAGAAGGCCCTGTGCAGCTCCTCGAGATGGAATTCAGTTAGGACCTGAGATGGAGAGCAGGCTCGGCTGGCTCCTCAGGTCTCTTTGCGAGGATTCTACAATATAAGCAGCGCAGTATCAGAATCTTTCGAAACTCTGCACACACTCCATGCTGAGTCCCTCTAAGGCAATCTATAGCATTCTAGTTAATAAATTAATTTACATTCTTAGAGCAAACTCATTCCCCAAAGAGCCCCAAGAATTTTTGCTGGTTACATAACTGACTTCAGGGAAATGCACTAAACTTCATGGCAAAAATACAGAGAATGAAACAGGAGCTGGAAATGGGAAAAAAAGCTTTTTGTCTCTTGATTACATGTAACTTCTTCAAAAGGAAAGGGAAGGAAGAAAGGGAGAAACGAAAGAAAGAAGGAAGGATGGAAAAGTTAGAAGTTAGAATCAGGGGGAGGGCGTAAAAGGGACGAAATGATAGTAGACAAAATACAATAGAAGATAAAAAAAAGAAGTCAGAATCAAATATTTTTTCTATAGATCAGATTAAAGGAGCTAATGCTTAGTGATACTGGGAGCTAGCCTTGGTTAGCACGGGGCCTGGCACAGGTGCTGTCTACCAGTATCCAAACTCAGCTTTCCTGACTCAGGTTCCTTACTTATTCTAGTATACTAGTAGTTTTTGTTTGTTTGTTTCTGTAACCTATACTCATCATTTAACTCTATTCTTCCTAAACTTTAGATATTTGAGTGCCATCTTCAAAATTTATCATATATTAGAGCTCCTATACTATTATTTACTTAAGATTTTTCTTAAATCAGTACCCACGCTGAATTGTTTAAAACACCTGACCTGTTCTCAAGCAATAATATTTATAAAATCATGGGTTTAATGACCTAGTACTTTTTAAAAGATAGTTTAAGATTTATAGCTATTAAAATAAAACTTTTGTGCCTCATATTTTATCACCACATATTTTATATTTTTGGATTATAATGTGGTTTGTAAGCTTTTGGAACAATTGCTTAAAAATAGGAAAGGTGAACACAAGAATCTCTTATTTTATCTGGGTTTCCTCACTTGTTAAGAACACCTGTTTCTGAGAACAAACCACATTTTCGAGAGTATGGTAAAAAGGAGGTTGTAAAATTCCTCAATTCAGTACTTTCTAAACGTGCCTCATGGGCAAACAGCTGGAATGCTTGCTACCAGGCCCCTCCCTGTTAGCTCTGGTTCTGTAGATCTGCACAAGGCCCAGGAAATCACAGGTGCCCCATGCGTGGCAAACGTTGCTCTGAGTCAGAATAACAATTGTTATTGTTCTCTGAGTTAATTAAGAAGATTTAATTGAGCTAACTCTCAGGACTGTGGTTAATGCAGATGTATCTATCTGCTGGTGTCTTGATCAAGTTCTTTTACTCTTAAAAAAAGTTACACTCTTCCAAGAATGTATGTTACTAGGGATAATAATAGAAGACTCAGAGGAGATCACGGGATTTTCATTTAATGTTTCTCTGAAGGTTTTTAAAAGATCCTGGGTTACGAGGGCCAAGGTGACTTTGTCACTCTCTCTGGGAGGCTGGGATCAGAGAGAAGTGTGGTCTTGTGAATCAGACTTTAGCTGCCCAGGGACTGATTGACAAGTAAGTGTTCTCTGTAGCTGAGTGAAAGAGGTTAATGTCTGAGGAGCAAGGTCAAGTTCACTGAGCAGGTAGGAAGAAACAGAGCGGGAGTGTGTAGGTGTGTGGGGCAGACCCAGGACAAGAGGTGGAGACAGAGGATATGACAAGCTAAGACGAAAATGCAGAGAGGACCAAATCCAACAGCTGGTTCCTGAAGACAGAGCTCGAGTCTGGGTCCAGGGCAGACAGAGATAGAGAGAGAAGCCATGAGCCAGGGTGAGAATGGATGAAGTCCATGGATAAGAATGGAGGAAACACATGAAACCACAGACACAGTTGCTGTTTTGTGTTCTCTTCATGAGTAGTCAGTGGCTGACTCACCATATATCAGGGGTGTCAAACTCATTTTCACCCCGGGGGCCACATCAGCCTCGTGGTTGTTTTCAAAGGGCTGAATGTAATTTTAGGACTGTATAAATGTAACCACTCCTTAACAGTTAAGTGAGAGCTCAGTGCTGCTGCTGGGTAGAAACAAGGTGCCAGGCCAGATAAAACAAGGTGGAGGGCTGGATTCGGCCTGTGGGCCTTCTGTTTGCCACCTGTGCACAATATAAATGTGGGCCAAATGAGAGGTCCTAATATGTGCCTAAACCTCAATGGCAAAGTGAGAATGGAGGCAAAAATTAAAAATGAAATAGGAAGGGAGTCTACAACCTGCTCAGATGCCTTGTGTTTTTTCTTACTACGCAGATACTTATTTATCCCTCCAAAATTCCAAGACAGAACAGGACCTGCTCAGGGAGAGAATTATTAATTTTTCTCTTCCCTAATGCCCTAGTGAGGACAAAATTTGCCAGGCACAGCACATAACTCTGGTGGGCACAAGTATCATTTCTGGCTGAGTAGTTCTCTTTCCTCTTACCAGGAGCTATTTTCTTAGCACATTTCTCTCTTCCTCCTAGATGTCTGTATTTATAGCAAGCTCAGATCATATAGTACTTGTCAGAATAATTTGGCAATAATTGACCCATAAGCTTCTTTTCTTTCTGAGGACCAACCAGATGCTCTTACAATATGGGAAGGATCAGCTGCAATGATGCTCCATTTATAAACAGAGTGGATTGACCGTTCTCATATTGCAAACACAGAATCAGAAATCATAAGCACTGAGAAAACATATGTACAACATCACAGCTTGTTGTAAGGCTTTTAAACTCTTCCCAAGACAATACCTTTATTCTCAAATGATTTTCATTTCTCTTTGCAATTATCCAAATTGGAAACGACACTTAACGTTTACACTGTGCTTTACAGAGTCAAAGCACTTAACAAATTTTAGCGGAGCTGGTTAAGTTGCTTACAACTCTGAATACCATAGCTCATCGTGATTAGGCGCAGCTGTAAAAAAAAAAAGAGAGTAAGGAGAATAAGCGTAAATTTCTTGGGTTTTGCTAACTAGTTCTTAGAATCATAAGCATGCATAATAACAGTGGTAATAATAGATCATTTATTTTTCATTATGTGCCAGACACTACACTGAGAATACTGCATAGGTTATTTCATTTTTTCTTCCCCAAAACCCTAGGAGGTAGATAGTAGGATTATTCCCATTTTCCAGATGAAGTGACCAAGGTTCAGAATGCTGAACAACTTGCCAGTTGCCCACATCTGGGAACTGAAAGATCCAGGGTTCAAATTTAGGCTGGTGGACTCCAGCACCCACATTCTTCCCCACCACTTGCTGTAGTTCTGCCTTTGTGACACAGAAATGGTGTTTGGGAAGAAGCGACCCTCTGAGCTGGGTTCACGTGCTCTGACCTGTCTGCAGAAGGACATGTACCAGTAGTGGGGGGATAGGAAAGATTAGACTCATCCAATCTTCTCTACTCTTGGTAAATTTTCTCCATTTTCTCTGCTATGTAAACTACTTTTCTCAAATTGAATAATATTCACACATTCACTTTAATCAAGTGAGCAATAGCTTTTCAATGTACGTTTTGGTTTTAATGTCTGTTTAGGGGTGGAGGGTTCTCAGGAGGTGGGAACCATCTATGCTTGTGTAGAGTCTGAACAAAATCAGTGTCCACTCAGTTCCGAAGCTGCTGGTCCAGGGGGAGAGACACGGCAGCTCCCTGAGCCAGGAAGCCTTGCTTCACCAAGCACAGCCCGAGTGACTTTGTGAGTGAAAGGACAAGTGATCAGCCTATAACAGCAGTCTGCTACGTGGATGGTCAGCCTCACGAGGGTTACTCATCACAACGGTCACTATAATGTGTGATGCATACAGTTTCTTTTTCACCTAGGGGATTTTGGATTTATTGTTATTTTCGCTCTACTTCAAATTTTATCATCTTCCTAGTGTGAAAAACGATGTTTCTATTCTTCCCTTTCTCCAACCATTCCTCTTATAAGTATAAATTATATTTATTTGGGGTTGAATAAATCAATAAAATAACTAGAGTGGCTTTGAAAATACGTTTGCATGTAACTTTACCTTTTTACTTCCCTTACGTCAGTGGCTGTGTCTGAAGGAAGAAGGCACAGATGAGCTGAAATCTACAACTTCCTGTGAACTACTGACAAGGATGATTTTTATAACATCTGTAAATGAACTTTTTCCTTTTCCAAATGATTCCTGGGATTTTTCTCATTTATCTTTCTTAGAGTTTGATTCTATTATAGTATTTCAATTCTTTCTCTTGTAGAAGAATATTTTATTGTTACAGACTTTTGCATGTTTTTAGATATCATCTTGTTCATATTCTCTTTTGCTTTTCTTTCTGATTGAGTCTAACTTTTTTTTTTATTTTGTCTTTTGGTTCCTTTAAGAGGGTTGTTTTCTGCTTTTATTCCTTTAATTTGTTGTAATTGTCAGTTAAGCACTGGGTATCCAGAGCTTAACTGGATAGTATAAACTTAGCATTTCTAGATTGGTCCATGAAAATTAAGTATCCAGCAGTGTCTAATGTCCTAGGTACACGAGAAAAACCCCTCCCTCAAAGATTTAGAGACACAGCTAACAAACAGCTTATGTAATCCTAGATTAACCACAGTTGATGCTGGATAAATATTTGCTAACTTGAGAGCTAGCTTAGGATAAGTATCATGGTAGGATTTTAAAGTGCTTTTCGACTTCAGGAAATGCATAGATCAGTGTGAGCGTAAGTGGATCAGTTAGACATTCTAAAATAAAAAGAGATAAGAAATTGGGCTAGTAGCTTTATTATTATTATTATTAAAGACAGAAAAGTGGGTGCACTATGCAATAGGATAAAGAAGTAATACATGAGAGGTCTTGCAAGTAGTGATAAAGCAGAACATGTAAAAGAACATGTTGGCCATTGTACCTGGTGTCACAATGTGTATAGTGTCAGGAGAAAGCCACAGATTCATGCCTTTCATACTGGGAAGAAATTTAAATGAGAACAACGATCAAAATGAGAATAGAAAAACAAGAGAGATCTCATCACCTATTCCCTTTGGGGATGATTTTCTTGGTAATGTTCAGAAGCTTATGCTTTGTAATTAGGAGGAATAATCCTTGGTCTGTTTCACTCTGTGATGGGAGAAAGGGCTCAGAGTTCCAGGGAAAGGCCAATGGAGAACATGGGTTTGACCAAGGTCTCAAGGCTGCATGCAGCCTTCAGCAGCCCTGGGCCCTGCAGTGGTGGGAGGTGCTGGCTCCCGTGACGTGTGATAAGGCAGAAAGGTAATTAACCAATAACAGACAAGGTGTTACTGAAAAGTGGAGTTCATGCACCTGATTACTAATTAATCAGGCGTGAGAGCACCTCGTAGATGCATTCACTATTTAATTATAGCGGTCTCTCTTGGCAAAGGAGCATATGTTCCCAGCTTAATCTACTGGTTTATACTGACATCAAATTGTCATTATCAGAAAGAATCAGGCCTTTTGATTATTTCCACTAATTTATCGAACACTTAAAATTAATGAACCCCAGGCCTTTTAAATGTGCTCAGTTGGTTTGGAAGATGGAAGCAGAAAAGGGGAGTGGAGAAAAGCCTTCATTAAAAGGACAATTTGTTTGGATAAACTAAAGCAAGTACATTTTATGGGTGAACTGAACTCTATTGGTGAAAAACATGAATTCTGAAAGCTGAACTTTCAAAATGCTAGAGAGGAAATGGGGTATGAGGTGTGCCCTGCTTGACCAACATTGCCTCCAAAGAACATACGGCTAAAGGTTTCTATCCCCTAATTACTGATGTGCCAGTTCTCTGGGAGGCCTCACTGCAATTAAGTTTAATCAGATAAAAGCAAGCAAAGTCAATGTTGGAAATCAGTTGCTAGATTAAGTAACAAGGACTTTATTTTTTTTTATTTTGAAAATTTAGTTATGTTGGTGAGAATATAGCATAAAGCCACTTTCTCACATGTGAATGCCTTTTGTATTGAGATAATCTTTGCATCACATCTAAGTTGTGGCTTTTTGTGTTCAGTTTCAGGTGAAGGCCAAGTTCAAGTGATTGTCCAGGTGAAGGAAGGTGTACCCCCAACTATTGCAGGTGAGTATTAACCCACAAAGTAGAAGAGCCTAGTACAGCAGAATGTCCTCCAATCTACAAGTTCTTCACATCCCATTGTTTATAAACAGGCATGTAGCAGTCCTGAAACTTTTAGGCCTAACAACTCTCTATTGTGCCAGCCCTATAGCTAAAACGTGTCTGTGTGCCAAAGAAAGATATAAGAAGGGCACATTTCAAAACACTGGAAAGTAAAAATTAAAACATGTAAATAAGCACATTTTACAAATCCTGGGCCATATGTGCACACAGCCGTCCGGATCTGCAGCTGGGCCATTTGGCCCCCACCAAACGGAAAGAAAAATTCAGGGTATCTCAAAACTTTAATTGTTCCAGTAATTTCAGGAAATCAGGGTAAACAAACCATCCCCAAAAGTCAGATGGTTCTGTGAAATCTTTCTAACTCATAAAAGCCGAATTTTCAAAGACAAAATGACTCATAAGTACCTTCTAATGTATTTCGTTGTTTGTTTTTGTTTATTCTGAGTCAATTTAACTCTACATTTGCAGCAGGGATAAGTCTTTTCAAAGGCTGAGCTTTCCTTTGATTTCCAGTGGCATTTTTGTCACGTGTCAGAGCAGAAACCATGCCAATCAGAAAATGATAATTCCTCCACTGGAATTAGTAAATAACTGAAGTAAAGGCACTCAGCTGGAACTATGGACTGGAAGTGCCGCTGGTTACTGCTTCATGCTTATTAGACTAGGAAGAATGTGACTCTTCATTTCCATGACTGTTTGTGAGCTGCCATAGCATTGGGCTCTTTCTAGCCCTGGCCTTTGTTTCTTTTTCTTCTTTTGAAATAACTAAGAAACTTTATTCATACTCAATATGAAGCAACTTTTTTATTTTTAATTTTTTTTAAATTTATTTTTTCAATTAGAGTTGATGTATAATATTGTATTAATTTCGGGTGTACAACCTAGTGATTAGGCATTTGTACACCTTAGAAAGTGATCGCCCCAATGAGCCTAGTATCCATCTGGCACCATACATAGTTATTACAATATTATTGACTATATTCTCTATTTTGTACTTTACATCCCCATGATTTTACCAGCAATATGTACTTCTTAGTTGCTTTCACCTTATCGTACCTCTTCCCGACACCTCTTTTATTTGGTGACCATCAGTTTGCTCTCTGTCTCTGTGAGTTTGTTTCTGTTTTGCTGTAGGTGGTTCAAAAAAGCCTTAGTGAGTGCCTCTCATGTGAGTTATATGAAGATACAGTGGTAGGCAATGGCCTTTGCCTTTGTGGGGTCTTATGGTCACCTGAGGTGTTAAACAAATGACTCAATTTCCTTTAAAATAACTGTTACCAAGGACAAGTATCTTATGGTTCTCCACTCTCTGAAAGTTCTGCATCCAAAATACTCAAGAAGACATTAGATTTGTTGGGTCAGTCCCCAATTTTGTAGAGAATCTAACTATTGGGGAAACTCTCATGCCAAGGCCCTTTAGAGGATACTGGAACACTTATGGTGGTCATTCCTGATTCAACTAGTCAGGGTGGCATGTTACAGCACTTAGTATAAAGATTTCTGCGTATAGGGCTCTTTGGAAGGACACTGTGCATGGCCAGCATCCAGTGACTTTTCAGGAGGGGCCAGTTTAACTGAGAGATGCTTCACCTGGACTGTCAGTTACAACCCACGTAGTAAATAGAAAGCCAATTTTTTATGGAATTCTAGGATTTTAATAAGGGAAGACATATCACATGCTCTCCTATTCAATTACCTTATTTTATAAATGAGGGCAGGGAAGCCTAGAGACTAAAGCTTCCTTAATCACATCAGTGGTCAGTGATTGAGCCTGGATGGACTCGGTTTCCCAGCTCATTCCACTGTTCTTTCTTCTATACTATATATGTGCTAAAGTGCTTCAATTACCTTTTGTGGCATATGTGAATTTATAAGTTAGATTAGAATCCATTATATATAGCCAGTTTTCCTAGCCCATATAGTTTGGGACAGAAAGCTATCCTGAAATGCAGAGAGTTAGTACAGAGTTAGTACATTATCATTCTTTAGGAAGAAATTCAAATATTAATATGGTTCTCAGACTTTGCCTGATTCCCATAGTATAGAGTACATGTGTGAATGTCAAAATTTAAATAAATATGGGTGTATATTTTGCTTAATGAATAGCTCTAATGAAAATAGTAAAGTTATTACAATATCAAAAATTCTTTGACAAAACAAGAATGGAATATTTCATGGAGTTCTATCTATATGTTAACCTATTCAGAGATTCAATATGAGTATGTAATGCAGGTGAGAAACTTTGGGTTAAGATATCCTGCTGCAGAGAGCCTCTTAGCTCACTCAGTTGAGGGCTTATTCTGTGTGCAAGATTGTGCTGGTCACTGTGGGCAATTGTGGACAGGAACCTATAGAGACAGCAGAAATTAGGGGACATATAGGCCAGTTATCGGAAGAGGCAGAGGAGGTGGTGGTGATGCAAACTCTTGTTTAGGTGCTTCGTGGGTTGGGGTACAGATTTATGTGAATTTGGATCAAGATGGTACCTAGTTTTCAGAATACCCCAGTACAGGTCTTTCATGCTCCTCCCATACTATGGCTTTATTAGTGTCCTCTCAATGCCAACATGGGATTTATAAAAGATGGGAGGGAGGGGATGGGTGAAGCAATCCACTTTGGTGGAAGATAAAAATATTTCTGAAGAGGCTTTATCTCAACCATGTTGTCTCTTCAGTGGCGGCTAATTTCAAATGCCATCCACAGTCATACGAGATGTTCTCTCGCTGAATTTGCCAGCCCTCTCCCCACAGATCTAAGTTTATTTCCTTTTCACTGGTCATGAGAATCTGTCACCACTTTCCCTGTTTAAAGCCAGCTCACCCCTTCCAGCATCTTCTGAACTCTTTTGTCCCATCAGCAGACAGCTCTTTGCCTTATGTCCTTCTTTGCTGGCTCCTTCCAGTTTATTGCTTCTCATTGAAGCAAAACAAAGCAAAATCTATGCACACCCACCTAGTTGTTCTGCAGTTCATAGCTCTTCTGCAAACTTCTCTAAATACTAGCTTTCTCCTCATGCAGGGCCATAAAACCTGGGGTAGATGAAGGAATAAGTGGAAAGGGCAATATTTAAGTCAACATAGGAAGTTCAAAACCACTCCAAATTCTGGTTGCCATCGAGTGACAGATTTGTAGAGAAAAGTAAGTTGAGGTTTCATTACAAATGTTGGTTCTGACCAAGATTTATGAACCTTAATTTCAAAATAAGTCTAACTTATCTGAAGTTTGGGAAGACAAATAATAGGCTGAGAGTCTCCAATTTTAATGGTTCCTCAGTGAGCTTTGTGGGTCATCTGACCCAATGCCGTCCCCTCCTCTCCACTGCATTCCTTAGTCCACTCTAACCCGCAGTGGTTTCCCCCTTGAGTGCTCCACTGGACTGTGCTCTCCCTGATCACTCATATCCTCATCAAGAAATGCTGTGGCTACTTCTTGTTCCCTCTCTTATCAGAAGTTTGCTATTAACGAGATCATTTTTTTCCCTCTTGGCATTTATTTCTTAGGCTTCTAAGACATTCCTCTCTCCTGGTTCTCCCTGAAGTATCTCTGACTGCTTGTTCTTTAACTGTCATAGGCTTTTGCCTCTCTCTACCTTTTGTATTAATAATAGTCATATAGAAGCCAGATATTAACTATATAGAAATCTAATAACTCTGCAGTAGGCTGAAACGTGTTTTCTTTAATCCATTAACTGTTCTTATCTTAAGGCAGTATGGTATAGAATGATCAATTTCATTCATGATAACATCCCTTAGAACCTCTACTTTAAGATTTATTTTGTTCAATTAAAGACATTTTTAGCCATCGTATAAATGAGACTGAAGATGACAAAAGTGAAGAATGTTTCCAACATCTGTAACATAAAATTGAAGTAATTAAGTGCTTTAGAGGTTTGGCATAGGGTGTTAAAGAACCTAGTTATTGCCAGTTTAAAATATCACTAGAAATAAGGCTTCATGACACCTTTTGCTTGTGTTTGTGCTGCTAGTTAGTGGCCATGTCAATAAATGTCCTCATACTATCCCCACCTGAATGTTCTGGGCATAGTATTGGAAAGGAGGCAAAATTGGAAGGAAACTTAGAAAGGCACTATAGTATTGGTTTTTATAAAATATATATAAAGCCTCTTTCTGAGTGAGTTTCAAAACATTGCCTCATTTCCATGGTGTGGGGACCATGGGGTCGGGTAGGTGTGCTAATTAAATTGCCTGGGATTTTCACTTGACCACCATATTACATATATTTTTAAATTATCCCGGGGCCCTAATTAGACCGTGACTTACAAGGAGTTGAAGTCAGGTAGACAAAATAATTGGGTGCTTCCTATGGTTCTGACTGCAGGCTTTTCTCTCTTCACACGGTAATCCCCTGGAACTATCACAACCATCCTCAGAGTTTCAAATACACCGCTCAGGCTGATGATGCCAAAATCCATCTCTCTGACTCAGAGCCCTTTTCTATCCTTCATGTTTATAGTTATTCCCTGCTTGCTTTATATTTTCACCTGGAGGTATCACAGAAACCCCAAACTCTGTAAGGCCCAAACGGAATTCATCAGTATATGTCTCTCTGCCCATCACCACCCATGATGGAAACCCAGAGGTCATTCTTGGCTCTTCCATCTTTGTTACCCTTCACAGGCTGATCTCTGATTGTTTCTGCAGCCTTGTCATTTGCTTCCTTCCAGGTCTGCAGCTCAGCACCCAGAACTGCCTGTAGTTCCTTTACTTGATCTCTTACATCTTGCCATTGCTCTGGCTCATCACTCTGTCTAGAGTGTAGACTCTTACCCATATTTTCACCACCCCTCACTCCCCTTTTATTTTTATAGCTTCCAAACTTTTCAAATGCAGCCCAGATGCTCCTTCTCCAGGATGCCTTGCCTGACAAGGTCTCACTTTTTCCCTTGGTCTAGTACCATTAAAAACAACTCCCAATATTTACTTACACAACTTACACAATGCTATTAGGCCCTTGGGATGAAGTGTGGTATTTTATTTCTTTTTGTATCTCAACATTTTTAGGACAATGGTGATAGAGATGGCACTGATTATTTACGCTTATGAAATTATTAACAAGTAATGGATGAGATCTGTTCTTCTCACCAATCATGTGACCTCCCCCATCATGTGAATTTTTGGGACTCTCAGGAATGTTTTTAGCCTGAGAGGAAAATATTTTTCATAGAACAAATATATTTCCCCTATAAGGCTTAATTAATGCCATTTGTGGTTTAATTTGAGCTGCTTAAAGTAATACTGAATAAAAGAAGATCTGTACTGAAAGAAGAATGTTTAGTCATCTGTGAATCTTTTCATTCTCTTTTGAGACCATCTCTCTGCCCTGTGACTCTGTAGTAGGAATCACACTCCAGAAAAGAACACGTGGGTACAGTTCAGCATGCTGTCCATGAGGAGATACTGGGCATTCCTCACAGGAAATTAGTAGATTTATGTTTCAATTCCTTGATGAGGAGGCACGTGGGATGGTTGAAAAGAAAATGCCATTTGATCATTAGAGGAGAATCAATAAAAATCATCTGGAACATATGAACTATATATAAATTATTGCAATAAGAGTTGTCCAGATTTTTATCCTGTCTTTAATATTCATTAAGAGCTGTGAGAAGATCATACATTTTGACTCAGTGATTCCATTGCTATGATTCTAATTTAAGAAGAAATCAGGATTATCAGCAAATTTGATTATCAGCATAGAGTTATTTATAATTTAAAAAGTGTTTCTCTAATTTGCTTATTTCACTTAGCATGATACATGATTTCCCTCATATGTGGAATCTAATGAACAAACTGAACTAATGAGGAAAATGGGGACAGACTCACAGAGAGCAGGATGACAGATAGTGGGAGGGGGGTCAGAGGGAGGAGGGATCTAGCAAAAAGGATAAAGGATGCTTGGACAAGGACAGCAGGGTGGTGCTTGCTGGGGGAGGGGGTTTTAAGGGGACTAAATGGTAATGGGAAAAAATAAATTAGAAAAGGAAATTACCATGAAATTTCTACCAATTTTGTTGTGGCATCTTTGATGATATTAAAATCTTTGATGGTTAAGAAAGAACACTAATAAAACTTTTCAGACTAGTTGAGAAAAGAAAACGGAAAGAGCCCACATACCAAACATTGGGAATTAAGTAAATTATGGACTTTTCATGTGATAGAATATTATATAGCCAATTAATTTATGTTTATAAGGAATTTTAATGACATTAGAAAGTGCATATGAAAAAATACTAAGCTAAGTAAAATAAGAACTAGGTGCAAAAGTGTACTTATGATGTAATCTCATATAAAAATTTTGAGAAATTTTGGAAAGAAATACAAATAAAAGGTTAATGGTTGTTATCTCTAAGTAGTGAAGTTATAACCAATAATTACCTTTTCTTTTTCTTTCCATATTTACATCTTTCAAATATTTCCTAAGCACATATAATATTTAAAATAAGCAAAAATACAACTGGTTAATAACAAAAGGAGAATGTATTTTCCCTAGAAGTGAAGGGAATCAATGGAATAATTACTTGCTTTGTACCTGATAAATGTTTTTTTTGAAGGTTATAGAGTATTAAAAAGCAGCTGCTTTAGGAGGTGAAAATATCACCAGCATTCTAAATGACAGTAGAAGTTGCAAGTTGTCATAGTGAATCAGATTTTCAGTTACTTTTTGCTACTTCCCTTTTGTTTTCTAGCTTCTACCTCGGAGCCTGAATCAGCTTTACAATGGTCCCTCCCGGAAGCATGGGCAGGTGTTGAAGAGGGCTGGGGAGGACACAACCATTCCATTCCAAGCCCTGGGGACGATGTCCTGATTTTACCCAGTGAGTGAAACAATTCATGGATTAAATAATCACAGACAGACGGAACAAGGCCAGTCTAGTGGAGGATTATCTGTCATTTAAATACCACAAAGAGTGTGGAAATAAGAAGGCACTTACATTTACGCCTTTTTTGGGTTAATATAGGAGAGGAAATGCGTAATTCAGTGAAATCCAGAAAAAATAGCTCAGCCCCACCTTCATTAAAGGTGGAATAAGTAGTCACAATGCCAAATGGACTTAAAATCATTGACTAACTAGATAATTCATTATGTGTTAGCGAGCAGATTTATAGCCTATGTTAAAGACAGATCTGGTGTACGGGAAGAAGCAGTTTGCAACTGGCTCTTTAGCTTTTGCCTTTGTGAAGCTTTTCAGGTAGGACTGAGAAAAAAATAATAAATAAACTCGTCTGTTGCTGTGATTTTTCAAAGATTCTAGAAAAGGAGCAGATAAATAAAACTGAAAAACAAAAGTCTGTCTATCTATCTATCATCTATCTATGTATTTATTTATCCATCTGCCCATCTGTCTATCTAGAACTTTCTCCGTATGTACAAACATATAGGAGAGAGGTGACTCCTCAGATATACTGAAACATACAACCATGCTTATAAAATTATTTTTTCTTAAGAGTTTTTGAATCTCCCAGAAAATCTCTCTAGACTGAGAGGAAAATATTTTTCATAGAACAAATATATTTCCCCTAGAAGACCTAATTCACAGTTACATTCACAGTTTAATCTGAACTTAATACTAAATAAGAAAAAGTTCTGAACTGAAAAACGAACATTTGATCATATATATGTAAAGGAATAATAATGGTGTTAGTAAACATTTTTGACAATTTACAGCATGGTAGGAATTATTCTCCATGGATTAACTAATTTAACAACTAATTTAACTCCAATATAAGTGATATTATTACTCACATTCTCACTGACAGAGAAACAGAGGCTCAAGGCAGTTAAGAAATTGCTCAGGGTCACCCACTTTGTAGTTTAGCAGAGTCAGAATTTTAACCAGGTAGTATTATTCCAAGTTTGTATTCTTAACCAATCAAGTACATTCCTTCCATAAAAGGACTAAGATTAAACAAAAGATAGTAGTTGTGCTGTTTGCTTTATTAGTAATGAAAAATGAAGGCAGGATGACTAACATGTGCTGACTACCTTTTGGGCTCTGGTGCTGTGCCCGTAACTGCGGAGAGTACTTTCAACGGGTGTGCGCAAGAATTTTTAAAACATGTAACAACTGAGTATTTATTTAGTCAGGGGCACTGACCTCTCTTCCCTTAGACTGTCAAATAAAAAAAATGATGACAGCTAACACAACAATAGCTGTCTGGTATAAATGATTCAAAATTATACCTCTTTTTTATCAGATTAGCAAAAATACAGGGTCCCACATAAATCACACAACTTTTCTATTACAAAATCTTTTGTTACAAAATCATGAGCATGTAATTCTCTGACATAACAATATCATACTCAAGCACAACATATGAAATTTTAGGTAAACTTTTCAAATTAAGACTATAAATTACTACATCCATATTATAACCCTACCAAACACACTCAAGCAGGCATTGCCTTTGTCGGACCGTGTATAGTTTTGGTGTGCCACAGAATTTCAGTAATTAGTTCATGTGTGCCATGAGATGAATAAGGTTGAAAATCAGTGGCATAGAAAGGAGTGAAACAAGAGACTATGGGTTGACCAATAGGAACGTAAACTATTATTATTATTATTATTATTAATCAACTCCTCCATCTTCCACCTCTCTCAAAGGAGGATGCAGCTTTTAGAATAAACAAGCTCATGAGTCATTCCTACGAAAAGGAAAAATCTGTTCCATCTCAACCATCTCTTTGATGAATCTAGCCAGCAGATTGGCCCTGGGCTATGGTTTTTCCCACTGAGCAAGCTGTTTCTCCCACTCTATGCAGGAAGAAAGAGAAGCTTTTGAAGGTTGCCAAGCTTTTAATATCCTTTGGGACCTTTATGCTGAGGGAGGAGCAATCAGCTATCTTGCTTGGCATTGCAGTTGACTGTATCCATTTGTGCCCTGGTGGCCCAGGATCTCTGGCATCCTTCATTTTTTTAATTTTAATTTTTTACTGTTGTTCAGTTAAGTCGTCTCCATTTTCCCCCCATTATTCTCACCTGCCCGACCCACACCCCTCCCACATTCAATCTTTCCCCTGTTGTCATCATCCTTCATTCTTTTGTTCGTGGTCAGCTTATACGATGGACCTGAATTCTCCATGTAAGTGCTCTTGAACAGCGCAAATCAGTGCTCTGGAACAGGGTGGGTAGGGGCATAGGCACCGGGTGTATAAAGTATTGTATCTTTAGTTGGTCCTTCAGTATTATTGTGAGAACCAGGGAAGTTATAATTTTTGAAACATGTAGTTATTGTTCAATATTTCTAGTTCTTAAATATAAAGATAAGTGAATGAAAATAGATATATAATATAATAAATGAAGTCCTTACTCTTTTCCTCTAATAAGCCCTCTTTGAACTCTGGCAAATCATCTTATAGTGGGCAGCACTTCAATTCATCATTCCATTGAGTTTGGGGCCTTACGTAGAAGCTGTTCTGGCTTAGTTTTCTCTTCTGATATTTTGACCTCTGATGGACCTTTGGGTTTAATTCAGCTTTTCTTTCTACTCGTGGTTTGTATTCTTAACCTTTTCCTGGCTCTCTTAGTTTCTTTCATTCCTAGCCTTCTTTGAATCAAGTATGTTTGTTCACCCAAGTCTGGAACAAAATAGACACTCAGTGAGCATTGCTGGAATTAAGTGCACACATCGATGCTATCATTCATAATTTCATACCAGAAATAAATCTTTGAGTGTGACATAGTATAAGATTTTACAGGTCTGTGGAAAATAACCTCTTCTCCTTTTAACAAATTCCTAATAATTAATATTTTTATGATGATGATAGCAAACACTGTAACTTGAGTGCTTGGTGTATGTGACATACCGTGCCATGTATTCCACAAGGATTTTCTCCATCAATTCTCATTGCTTCTTTATGTGAGGATCCTGTTATTATCCTTCTTTTTATAGATGAGAAATCCTGGACGTAGAGAGTCTAGCTAGTAGGTAAAGAGACTGGGGCAGGAAATCAGTTTGCTTCCAATGCCCTAACTCTTTCTCAGACCATTTTTAAAAATTTAACAACCCCTGAATGTGCTGGTTCATTCAAATTAGAGTAGATTTTATAGTGAATTCATACTTCTCTGCTGGCTGTTCACATTTTCCCCTTCATGCAGAATTTAAATGACGAAATTTTAGTATTTAGTCTACTTGAGGAATTCAATCTTACCACATTCCCATTAGGTGCACACACATGGAAAAACTGGAGAAACTTCCTGAAGAGGTATCTGATGTAATGAGCCATTGGTGAAAGCACTTGCTTTGCACCTGATTACAAATGTAGTTGTAATTCAACTTAACACTCCTTCCAATTCAGTTTAACCAACATTCACTGAACACTCATTGTGTTTAAGACACTGAACCAGATGCTTCTGATGTGAAGCTCCAAAGGCAAGTCAGATACAGCTGTGACCTCCAAACAGCAAGTGATCTAAGCTGGGTTAATAAAACACATAATAAATATAAAATAATATAACAAATAGCTGTAATCAAAACAAAAGTATTTAGAATCAAAGTGTCTTAGGCAAGTAAAAGAGAGATGGCTTCATGGAGGAAGAGGCATTTGAAGTGGACCTTGAAAGATGGGGTAAGAGCCTTAGGCAGTATGAGACACAAGGGCATATTGGGGAGGTAGTGATGCTTCAGGAGATGAGGAGGGGCTGTTGATTAAGCTAAACCTGGGTTCACATTTCAGTTTTGACATTTACCTACTGGGTGACATTGGACAAATTTTAAACCTTTCGGAGCTTCGTCTAGAAGGTGAGGGCTGTAGTTACTATCTCATAATGCTGAGAAGATTAAATGAGATAACGTCAGCACACATGACCGTTGCATGGAGTGTTGGCAGTAATGGAATTACAGATGAAAGCTGTGATTTTTAATGTATCAGGTCCTCTTTTCCTTCATTTTTCCATCTGGCTGCCCCTCTTGGCCTCTGGTATTAGCGACACTTTGTATTTGCTTTCCAATGGCTTATTATTTAATTCTCACAATATCTTTGAGAGCTAAATAGGTAATAACTATTATTACAGTAAAAACCCATTTTTACATAATACGATTTTAATGGAACTGCTGATTTTATAAAATGAAAGTGACTGGTAAAGAAGATTTAAGTGATACTTTTGAACCTCTAATATAATTTTATGGTGTTTTGTGTATTTTAATTCATTAATAAAGGAAATGTGTAGAACATTCCCATCATTATTCAAATAGAATAGCATAATTTTTCAATAAAATTCTTTGGGTAAATTGCCTATTTCTATTTTCTGGGAAATCAATTTTATGGAATGACCTCAGACCCATCCTATTCCATAAAAAGAGGACTTTACTATACTAATAAAAGATATCACTATCTTAAGTATGCCACCATTTTCCTTCGAGGCGTTCTGTCTTTATAGACATTGGATTTTTGAAAGAGCTGTAAATTCTTCTCGGTGGTATTATATGGAGTAAGCCAACATAATCATGAAGAATTTGCTCTTGTGGTTTAGTCCATGATAACTTAGCTTCACACAAACAGGTATGTCTGATTGTCTTTCCCTCCTAAATATTAGGAGAGTTGTTCTAAATGCATTCTAGACCTCTTACAAAGTGGGAACAAGATTTTCAAGTCTGAAAGTCTCAGTCTTTCACAAGAATGTCTGGTCCAGGGTAAAATGATCCTGCTATCTTGTACTTCCTATTTTGTCCCGAACTGATCTAAGAGGATTTGTGTTAGATGCTTCCTGCACTTTCTCGGAGGAAGTTTCAGCCATGACAGAATGACACCCTTTTCACACAGGGCAGACTTAATGAAAGGAAAATGTGTTATAATTTCAAATGATAATGATTCTGATTTAAAAGGTACAGATATGGTGCCATACAGCCTCCAACATGTATGTGCGTACGTGGTATAGTTCCCTGTGTTCCATTTTCTGTATTACTTTGAACTGTCCTTATTTGCAGATGAATGGGAGAGTCATGTTTTTCTTTTATAACAGTTTCTTTCTTTCTTTTTTTTTTCTGATTTTCAATACTCAGGTACTTTAAATAGTAGAGAGATTCATTGAAATCATGTGATGTTCAAAGCCAGAGATATCTGTTAAACGGCAAGGCATTAAAGTTGGTGATATAATGTACGATTATCATAAATTAGGGAGTGCGTTGGAAGGAAGGAGTTTCTATAAAATGTTGTTAATATAACAGTATTATCTTGATTTACTATTTTTAAGTTTGAAATTATAATTGAGGGTAAGATACACATAATGCAAAAATGTAGGTCTGCACCATCAATTACAAATTAAGTGTTATAAATATTAGTATTCTCTCTATAGCTTAAGTAGTTCTTAAAATTCTAGTCTTGTCCCATTTGGATGGAACAGAAATGTCATACAAACTATCATCCCATTTATTCTAGATCACTAGGTAGTGGGACAGAGGATACATTTAAGCTTGAGTTATTGGGACCCTTTGTATGAAGCATGATGTCAGAATGGTGACTGCTGGTGTGTGTGTTCCGGAAATCTATCACTACCTAAAAAAAACCACCTAGAAACTTAACAACTTAAAACATACATCCATTTTATTTTGTTCACAGTTATTCAGGGTGAGGCTAGGCTGGGATATTCTTAGGTCTTCTCTGCGTTGCAGTCAGATGGTTGCTGGGTTGCAGTTATCTAAGAGCTCAACTTGGCTGCATGGTCCAGGTGGTTCATTCATGTAAGTGTTCGTTGGTGCTGGCTACTGGCTAGGAGCTCAATCAGGGAAGTCAGCTAATAGGAAGGACTCAGTTCCTCCCCATGTGGGTCTTTTGGGGCTTTCTCACAGTGTGGCCACTGAATTCCAAGAAGAAACACCCTAAGGAGTCCCCAAGAGTGAGCAGCCCAAGGGACTTGGGTGGAAGCTGCATGCCTTCTGAGCCAGTCTTAACTGCATCAGAATATCAAAACTGCCACATTCTCTTGGTCAAATAAGGCACTAAAGCTCAGATACAAGGGAGGCGGCGAATTAGGGTCCGCTCTCAATGGGAGGAACAGTAAAGAACTTGCAGCTGTCTTTAATCCACCACTACCATGTGTTTCTCTGTGTAAGTGCGGGCACACATGTAATTAAGGGCAGTTGTACTGGACAATTCAAAAGGTGTTTTGGATCTGGTAAATTTGTTCTACCTTCCCTTTCTGGGCAGACATTAGAGATTGTGGGCTTACATGAGTCAGAAATTGAAGAATTTCAGGAGACAAAATGGTCAAAAGATTGTACTTGGTTTATTTATTTATTATTGCTCCCTTACAGTTGTCCCAACTTTCCCTTACTGCTCTCCCCTGCCCTGCCCACCCATCACTCCCACAGTTAATCCCAGCCCTGTTGTCCATGTCCATGAGTCATTTATCCCTGTTCCTTGACTAGACCCTTCCCTTTCTATCTCCCCATACCTCTTCACTCCTCCCCTCTGGTGGCTGTCAGTCTGTTCTTTGTTTCCATGCTTCTGGTTCTGTGTTGCTCATTTGTTTTTTTTTTTTTGCTCATTAGATTCCACTTATAGGTGATATCATATGGTATTTGTCTTTCACTGACTGGCTTATTTCACTTTTCATAATGCTCTTCAGTTCCATCCATGATGTTGCTAAAGGAAGGAGTACCTTCTTTCTTTCTGCTGCGTAGTTTTCCATTGTGTAAATATACCACAGTTTTTTGATCCACTCATTTACTGATGGGCACTTAGGCTGTAGCACTTGGCTATTATAACTAATGCTGCTATGAACATTGGGGTGCATAGGTTCTTCCGAATTGGTGTTTCAGGATTCTTAGGGTATAGTCCCAGCAGTGGAATTGCTGGATCGAAAAGCAGATCCATTTTTAGTTTTCTGAGGAAACTCCATAGTGTTTTCCACAGTGGCTGCACCAGTCTATATTCCCATCAACAGTGCACTGGGGTTCCATTTATCCAAATCCTCTCCAACACTTGTTTGTTGGTTTGGTTATGATGGTCATTTTGACCCATGTGAGGTCATATCTCACTGTGGTTTTAATTTACATCTCTGATGGCTAGTGATGTTGAGCATCCTTTCACATACCTATGGGCCCTCTGTATGTCCTTCTTGAAGAAGTGTTTGTTCAGGTCCTTTGCCCATTTTTTAATTGGATTGTTTGTCTTTCTGGTGTTGAGTCATATGAATTCTTTATATATTTTGGAGATCAAACCCCTGTCTGAGGTATCATTGGCAATATGTTTTCCCACATGGTTGGTTTCCCTTTTATTTTGCTGATGGTTTCTTTAGCCATGCAGAAGCTATTTAAATTTGATGTAATCCCATTTGTTTATTTTTTCCTTTACTTCCTTGGCCCTAGATGGTATAAGTTTCTTTATTCTTTAGTACATGTAATACTTGATGTTATTGTATTGCCTCTTAAATGCTTAAGAACAGGATTCTTAAATCCTCCAAACAGAAATGGGCCCCCAGTCTGGGATTGTTCACTCTGAAATGGGTGGGTGACAGTGTTTGTCCTGCAACCAATGGCCTCTTCTTGGGAGAAAAGAGTGTGAGGAGGAGGGGAGAAATGGAGCACAGATATTTTGAGGGTTTTTTTTTTTTCAGGGAACAACAGTCAAAATTTTCTTTAATCTTATTAAGAATATAAAAGGGACAGTTTTCATTATGATTTTATAGGGAAGAAGAGACAAATATAATTTTTAAGAGGTACTTTTGATATAGAAACTATAATCAGCATTATTATCAAATCAAAATAAACAAATAAAAGGAAAATCTAAAGCAAAAGATCAAAAGATCTTTAAATACTGTATAAATTTATCCTTTCAGGCAGTTTTTTAGAGGGGAGTATAGACCTCTGTGAACTTTGTGTAATGGTAAACTATGTTAAGGCCAGGCCTTTCCTATAAGAAGGAAAAAACAGGGTCTAAGGCTCAATGGAAGAGGCATTTCCACAGATGGCAAATATACCATAGAAGCTTACTACTTAAAGTGAGCTCATTGTAAAATCCCTTGCAATGTGAAGTCCTTTGATGAACTGAATGATCATCTAGAAATTTGTTTTATTTTGGAGTGTTTTTACATACATATATTTACTTGTACTAAGTAAGTATTAATATATACATAAAAATATAGATCCATAGTTGGTAGAGAACTTAGTGGCTATCTAGCCCAACTAAAATGAACTAAGGTAGTGCAAGTGTTTTAGAGATTGTAAAATGTTCTGAAATTCGTTAATATTATTTCCCAGATTCTTACTATGTTTTATACCAAGAATAAGAGCAGAATTTGCTTCAAGTTCTCAACTCAGTGTTACAAATCACCTCCTAAAATATATAAGAAGGGATAATGTTGCTTTATTTGTTGTTTTAGATTTGTGTCCCCCAAATAGGATTATGTTGGAGAGAAACAATTAGAGGCTAGGGAATTCCTTCTAGTTGCGATGACAATGATTCAAATGGCTTGTTATAAATTAATAGCAGTGTGACCCTAACCAATGACCAAGGCCTGTGACATTGTACCCTTGCCAAGGTGGATAACGAGGAGTTGAAATTAAAAAAAAATGTTTTTACTACTATACATACATTTTATCCATAAAAGTTGTTTCATTTAAAATAACAGCAGTGATTTTCTCTGTAAATGATACAAAACATAATTTAAAAAATATATTAAACAGGTTGATACTCTTTCTCTAATCTCAATTTGTCAGTCTTGGCCTGACTCATTCATGGTGTTTGTTTCTGGGTTAATTAGGACTCACTTAGAATCTTCTCTTGAGACCCAAAGTCATGTTGGCCCTGACACTTTTTATGGCTTGCTAACTTGCTGGAACTAATTAGAGTTTACTAATTGAGTGGTGTTTCAAATCCTTTTCTGTCATCACTCACCTGAGAAACACACTCATTGCCCTAGTCAATTAGTATTATAGTAATTTTCTAGGAGGAGACATATTTCCTCGGATCCACAGAAAATAATTTGGATGGGGGAGGGGTGGGTATTGGCAAGTGTAAAATATATAAGAGACCCAAGGTTTATTTTGGCACTTTGCCCCACCTAGAGAATCATGGCCTTTCTAACTTTACAGACTTCTGACTCCGGTATCCCAGAAGCGTGACCCTGCTGGGAACCTTGTGTGAAAGCCCCTAGGGGAGCGTAACAGGTATATGAGTACCTGTAATATACCTGTGGTGCTTTCCTTCAGTTCCAATAGGTGTGATTTCTTTACTGCTATAACAACTTCTTTCTCCTACATAAAGTTTGCATACTTTTATGCACAGTTTAAAACTACTTTCTAAATGAACTATGTATTATTTTCCTCAGGACTTTTAGGAGTACTTTGGCCTTAACAGCATAAACTACCAGCTTCATAGCAGCAATAAATTCATTGGTGGTTGCCATGGAAAAATATAAATATGTATCATAAACTTGATAGGAAGTCAGAATTGCAGGACTTGGCATTTTATTCATTGTAAAGGGTAAATAGAATGAGGCTGAAAGGATGACTCGGAATGTTAGTGCATGGATGAATGGGTAGGAATGCCATCAGAAACAGAGGATGGGGGGGGGAGGACTAGGTGTAACAGGGAGGATACTAAATTCCATTACAGACATATGCTAAATTCCCTGTGCTGATGCCTAGATGGTAATGGAAGATGTGGACCAGGAGTTTGGAAGGGAAGCCAGTAAGGGATCAGGGTTTAGGTTTGGTAATCCTCAGAAGAGTTGACTAGGGAAGCCTTGGGAATTGAACCAGTGTAGGAGACAACATGAAAACCATCACAGAGACATGTAGAGGGTAAAGGATAACATCTTGGCAGAAATTCTAACTGAAGTGGGAGGAAGAGAAAACAGAAGGAGCAATCACAAAACTAGGAGGAGAATTAGAACAACAGAAGACTGGAAAAGAGCAAAACCAAGATGGTGGAGGTAGTTAACAGTAAATGTTACAAAAAGGACTAGGAAGACCGTAATTCAGAAATTGTCTGAGAATAAATTGCATACTCTCTGAAGGCTCCTACAAATCAAATGTGAAATATAATGCTTACCTTGCCTTAACACTTCCACACATCTGCATTTGCTCTTTATGAAAACCCATGTAGGGATTAATGTCTTTAAGGGTTCCTGTATCTTTCCTAAAATTAAAAGCAATTAAAGCAATTACTCCCTGCCCTGGCTAATGTTAATCAATGGATTGAGTGCCAGCCTGTGAACCAAAGGGTCACTTGTTTGCTTCTCAGTCAGGGCACATGCCTGGGTTGTGTGGGACAAGTTCCCAGTAGGAGGTGCGTGAAAGAAAAACCATGTTGATGTTTCTCTCCCTCTCTTTCTTCTTCCCTTCTCCTCTCTCTAAAAATAAATAAATAAAATCTTTAAAAGTAAATACTCACTGATGAGATGGCAGCACTTCTAGAGTGGCAACCAAATTGTCCCTGGTCACTCTCTGGTTAGAATGCTGCCAAGTGTTCTAAATTCATAGGCTCATATGATAGGTTAATTCCAACAAAACTGGTCAAATTTGTATGGCTCAGTTTGGGAAAATAGAAGAGGCTATAGTCCTAAAGAGATATAGTATTACACAAATGCAAAGCAGAACAATAAATATTTCTTTAAAAGATTTAGAGGATTGTGTATAATTCTTTTTTTTTTAAGATTTTATTTATTTATTTTTAGAGAGGGAAGGGAGAGGGAGAGAGAGAAACATCAGTGTGCGGTTGCTGGGGGACATGGCCTGCAACCTAGGCATGTGCCCTGACTGGGAATCGAACCTGCGATGCCTGGTTTGCAGCCCGCGCTCAATCCACTGAGCTACACCAGCCAGGGCAAGATTGTGTGTAATTCTTACAAGTTCAGTTCTGGAGATAAGAATTGAAGGTCATATTTTAAATGGGCAGCAATAGTCCATCAAAGTACATTGGTCAATTCCTTTCAACTTTGAAATACTGAAGCCAGCATCCATTGCTATTTATTTTGGGGATGTTGAAATTAGGAACTAATCTCTTTAAAGTCATTAGTAAATAGAGTGACCAACAACTCTGGTTTACCCAGAATTGGACAGTTTCCTGGGTCACGACTTTCAGTGATAAACCTAGAAAGTCTATGGCAAACCAGGATGAGTTAGTCACCCTATGAAAAAATCACTTTTAAAGTTCTTACCAACCCCATATTCTATGACGTGAACTGCTACAAACTTGCTGAGAATTAATGAGATTTTTCCTTGCCTTAAATGCATAAACTTATATTTTACTTAGTGTTCTTCCTTCAAGAAATTTGTCTCATGGAATTAATATTCTTTGAGGAGACACAGGCACTTCTTAAAAGAGAGGGGAACTGGAGTGATTGAATATGTATTTTTCCTCCTGGTTGGGGTTGAGGAAGCATGAGCTAAGTAAGGAACACCTGCTCTTGGGGCCCGTAATATGGAGCAGGACATTTTCACTTGGTGTGATTGAATGATGTTCTTCTTCTCTATTCTTTTTGGTCCATTTTCCATGAAGACATTTTTGGAATGTAAAATTACATAATTCATGATTTCCCAATGATTGTTTTAGGTATAGTTACCATTCCTTGAGTTAATTATGCTTTCTTGAGGGGACTCTTTGAATTGTAGGCAGAGCTTTAAAGACGAGGTCACCCAGTGAGTTGGTGAGTGAGGTGCAGCCTGGCCAGCAGGGGCAGCAATTGCATAGGTGGCTCACTGTCAACCCTTCAGTCACCACACTTGTACAGAATTTAGGGGTTCTGAACTCCTCACATGCCCTAGGGCCCTGTGGCAATCTGGTGAAACCTAGATCCATGCTCAGAATAATATCTTTAATACATAAAATAGAATAGGATTATAAAAAGAACTAGTATTTTGACACAGCTATCAATTTATTAAGAATCAATTTGTGATATAAAAATATATGTTTCCCTACTAGAGCATTAAAAAATACTGTCCAGTGCTGATTTTAATTACTATCATAATTTAAATGATGTTGTTGTAAATATTCTTCAAAGAGTGCTGCTATAAATTTTCTCCCTCCTTGTAAATGTAGGCTGTTCCTCCCCCAGAGAAGTGGGGGTTCACTCCTCTCTTTGAACCTCGGCTGGCCTTCGTGATGTGCTGGACCGATAGCATGTAGTAAAAGTGATGTTCTGAGACTTCCAGGGCTAGGCAACAAAATTCCTTTCATAAAAGGCCTTTTGGCCTGGATGTCTTCCTAGCTATTGGAATGTCCCTTTGGGACAGAACCCTTAGGCTATGGGAATCTCCAACCCCACAAGCCACATTTTTCATACTGATTGGCAGCCCCAGATAAACTCTAGCTGGTAGCCAACATCAGTTTCCAGCCACGTAAATGATCTGTCTTGGACATTCAGGCCAGTTAAGCTCAGCACAGGTATACCATGTTGTTGTTGTGCTTTGTTCTATTGCACTTCACAGATATTGTTTTATTTTTTTCTTACTAAACAAAGGCAAGATCCTCCACCAGAAAAAAGACTGTGACTTGCTTTACTGCCATATTCACTTCTGTATTCTGATGGTCTGGCACCAAACCTGCGGTGTCTCCGGGAGGTATTCCTGTAATGGGGTCTTGCTGACAACTCTGAGGTTGTTTTTTATTTGGTTTGTGTTTTCCTTTATCTGTAAACACATTAAAAATCTCCCATTTTATCTTTAGGACAATATTACTCAGGGTTCCTTTTGTTTGTTAAATAATACTCCCTTAGAAGGGGCATTCCAATGTGCAGTTTACAAGGGTTCCACGCAGGCCTGGCAGAGTTAATGCTGAGAGAGTCAAAAGTGATTAAAACTCCTCCTCAAAGTGGGCATTGGCTCTTCTCTTCCAAAGTTGATTTACCTCTGTTTCATCACTGCCATTTGCACAATGCACCTGATACTAAGGCAGGGTTTAGAAATCCTGCATCTATTAAACAACTGTTTACTGGACACATAATTTATTATGTGCTAGGCATGCTGCCTCATGTTAACATAAAATTATGAGCAAACAGTTCCAATGCCTACCTGAAACTTACTGCCTAGTAGGAGAGACATAAATGTAACCATGTATCTGATTATAGTTCTGACATTCCTAACAACTGTGCTGTAGGAAACATTTGGCCAGTTATGAAAGCATATATCCACGTATATCCTGGACCAGAATGGAAGTGGATTCAATTAGATAAACCATGTTGTAAGGCAGAAACAATCATTTAGATATTAATAATAAATTTACCCAGAATTTCTCCACCTGTTTCCTATGGAACTAGCTTGTTACTTCACATGGGAGTAAGATAAAGTCAAATGAGTTTGGGAAATTTTGGACTAAACACAGATAAATAAAATTCTTTGCACCTGGTATTTTCAAAGCCTTTTCTGGGATGATATGAACTGTGTAATTTCCGGAGGAGGATTTCGTATGGACTGTGTCTCTGAGATGTTTAACCACATGGCCCTTCTGTTCACAGAGCCACTCGTGATGTCACAAAGTGCTCTCACACTTGGTCTAATTCTCACAGCTGCTCCACGAGGTTAGGTATCCAGCTCGGTTAGGTAAGATAAGGTCTTCTGTGAATAAGAAAGACCTGAAAAATAGTTTATATTCTATTTTATATAAAAGAGGTCTGTTCCCAGGTGCCAGGCCCTTGGACTCCATTGATCTCGTGGTGCCACCATGTGCTGTTTCTATTCCCAAAGTTACTCTGGTCCCATATGCCTGCTGGAGTTCCAGCCACTGAGACCATATTTCAGACCACAAGGAGTAGGAAGGATTCTTCCTGGAAGTCACACAGGGTACCTCTCCTTACCTCTTAAGGGCTAAAATTTAGATGAGTGGCCATATCTAACTGGAAAGGAGGCTGGGAAATGTAGTCTTCTGGCTGAGTGACAATGTATTTAGTGAAAAACTGAAGTTCTTGTTACTAAGGAAGGAGAGAAAAAAATACTGAGAGGCAACTAGTGGTCCCCACCACAGATACATCTCATTTTTCAGCTGAGTGAAATGGGCCCAATGAGGAAGGACCAAGAAAGGGCACAGAGATCATAGAAACAGCACAGATTCAAATCCAAACTTCCACATTCCTCAAGCCTCTCCAGGTCATTTCACCATCCCTATTTAAACATGTGGGAGGGAAAACAATAGAGTCCTTCAAAGGCTGTGATGTAAAGGGTCATAATGATATAAACAGATAACAACATCATAAAATATATTTTAAGAGAAAGATAGGAATATGTTTCTTATACTAATATCCCCATATTTGGGGATTAATGGCACTTGGTTAACAAAAACCTGTGAGAGGTATGTGACTGCCTTTTGTTATGCATACATTACTTAGACCAGGACTCTGTTTGTCAGACTGCTGTGCTCTCCAGGGCCTGCTCTGTGTCTAACAGCATCTCCTGGCTTTTCTTCATTTGTCACATCAGTGATGCTTTGCAAGCCCTGAATCCCATCTGAAGCCATCTGTTTGCCTCACTTTATTTACATGATAGCATCACCTGATTGCAGTTTAGAGTCTGGATAAAAAAACATTGCTCTTACCTAGATTGAGCTGGGGTTTTGTCTGGTTTAACAACAGAGGGCTCACTTCACTGACTGCATCTCAGTGCAGAGATGGTGCCTGTAACGCCCACACAGAGGTTAACCCAAAGGTGGTGAGCTTTCTGCACTGCGCCAGGACTGGCTGGGCTGCGCCTCAGCAGTGCACATGGCAGGCATCACTCTGCTGTCTTCCTGCACATTATTGGTACCAAAGGGAACCTTCCCATCTTGATGATCCCAGTGTTCAGTGTCACTTCAGAACAGAGTAAATGCTCTTTGCATATTTGTTAAATGAATGAGTGGGTGAGTGAGTGAATGAATGAATTTGTGAATGGTACATTGAATGGAAAGCTAATTAAATCCCAGCTCCTCTCTTCCATTCCTACAGATGGCGCAATTGCTGGACCTGTGATATATCAGCAGAAATCATTGTTGGCAGTGAGGCCAGATGCCTTGGGGTGGTTGCCCTGGGGATATAGCAATCATCTGGATAAGAGCATTCACACCCACAAACCAAGCCCCTTCCCTCTCCCCTCAGCCAGAGGTCATGTGTGGAAGTACTTCCTTTTTGAGAGGTCTAGGGGAATGTGCGTCTGGAGCAGAGTTTCCTCCCACAGGTTCAGGTATTTGTAATTCCAGTCCTCACTACAGTGGCAGTTTTTACTAAAACCCCATGGAGAAGGGAAGTGGGCAGGATCCCATGATGGCACAAATCTTATAAAGAGGATTTAAGCTTAACAATGCTTAAATACAGACATATACCTCTGATGTAGAGCAGTCCCCAGATTGCCGAGTCCTAAATTGTCCTGAGGGACCACTGGAAAATTAGCTCCTAGAAATAGAATTCTGCTTCCAAAGGCCCTGAGTTCTGGTAATACAAGAGAGTAGAGGCTGTCATGGAAGCCCACGGCTCCCTCTCACTCCTCAGGTGAAATAGCCTGCCTGTCCTACTCCAACTTCACCCAGCTTGCTTTCCCTGTAGTATAAAGGGGATCAAGAGCTTGCTTCATAGTTTGTATTATCCTTAACCCTCAAAATGACTCCAGGGAGCTCGGGGAAGGGTGTCAGTTGTCATCAAGTCCTGATCTGTTGCCTCATTCTTATCAGCTGCACAGCAATGACCTGGACTTGAGCATGTTGTATCATCACAATCATTGATCACTCTCTTTGTCTCTGTGTTTTATTTTTTCATTTAGTTGATTTGCCTTAATGAATGACATACTAATGTTTCTCTACATGCATATATTTAAGAGTGTAGGGGAGGTGGGCCCAGGTATTTGTTAGCTGTCTATTCCAGTGGCTTCCAAAGTAGGGTTTGAAAGATAATCCATTGAGGAGCATATAGAAAATACTAGAACCTTTATTTTTCTTTATTTTTAACTGTGCTTTGAAAAGTTTTTTCTTTGTCTATGTTTTATTATGTAGATACATTTATTACATTAGTATTGTGGTACGTATATGTGATTTATCAACAAATTTATAAGTGTATAATATTGAGAATATATTTTCAAAGTTATAGTCATCTATTCCTAGAGAAGGAATATTTGGCACTTATTTGAATTTTAATACCATATTAGTGTTCCTTAACTATAATAAGAGTCTCTTACAAAAGCATTTGCTAGTGAAATATATACTATATATGGTACACATCCTTCTATATGTATATGGCTTACATAAGTTGTTTAAATTAAGTGACAAAATATAAAATTAGAAAATTGACTTCAGGAACCTATTTTATAGGTTAACCTTTATGGACACCTGTAACACCTTACATTCAAAAGCAGCGAGTTTTAATTTCCCTAAGGCCTTGGTCTCGTGTATCAATGCTGTATAGGATTTCAGGGGCTTCCCAATGCATTTGGGGTAAATCTCAGACTCATTTGTTTGGCCTGCAGAGTCCTTTGTGTTCGAGCCTTGTTGTCCACCACTTCCCTGTGGGTCTCATTCCCCAGTCACACTCCTCTACTCGCTGTTCTTGAGTGGAATCAACAATTGCTCCTTCCCATTTGTAGTTTCTATTCTCTCTGCCTAACTATAACTTCTCCCAACTCTCTTTCCTGGTCCCTCTACCCTTTTCCATCCTAATGCTGTCTTCTAGTTACTCCTTTTTGTCCTTTAACACTCAATTTAGTGTCACCTTTCCCCAAAAGTGTCTGTGAATCCCGTTTGGTATAATTTCCCTTCCCCTGTGTTGCTGCAACACCTTGGGCATATTTCTATTATATACCCTTTTTCTGTAATTATTTACTTTTATACCACCTTGAGGACAGGGGGAATACCTTATTTGACAATTTATGTCTCCAGGGTAAAGTACAGTATTAGGCATGTCCCAGATACCCAGTGAATGCTCCTGCAAGTAAGTGAAAGAGTGAGATGCAGGCACTGCCCAATCAATCCCTGCTGAAGTAAACCTATGGATTCTGGAAACTGAAGGGACAGGTATCACTGTCATGCTGAGAATATTGGTAAACAAGGGAGGGGTGAAGGATGGTAGTTCCCTAAGAACCGTAGGAACTGACGAGTAGGTGCTTTGTTGGGGAGTTCTGGTGGTCTGGGAATCACTCAACAGCAGCATTTATTTAAAATCCTTGGGCCAGAAACTTATTCTTTGTGTGTTGTGCTTCCCACAGGTAAGAAGGTACTCTATGCAAGAGAGAGCAGGCTCATTCTTTTCCTTAATGGAGTTCTGTGAACTTGAGTATTCCCAGTAGGTGCCTCTAAATTCCCTCCTCCCCTGGTGAGCTGGTGGCCTTTCATTCAAGCTACTCCTCCACACAGCTTGCCTCCTCCCTCCTCCCGACACCTTCCACCTGAGCAGTTGATGGACCTCCTGTGGATCAGCACCTGAGGAACTGCTGGGCCTGGTGTGGCTTGCCAATCAGGAGTTTAGAGCTCTCCAGGGGTTCGCTGCCTTCCCAGCCTGCAGGCCTCCCATGGCTCAGCATCTAGGCCATTGACACACCTCCTGTGGTTTTAGCTAGAGAGCAGCTTGAGGATCTTCTGTTTGCTGTGAAATAGTTTCAGAGGTTACCTTTTCTCATTTGCATAGTGTGGATGCACCTGTTTTTATTTGTTTGTTTGTTTGGTGAAACTATAAATGGAGGAACATAAACGAGAAAATATTGGTGCCTCCTTAGAGCTATGATATTGGCTACTGCAAAGCGGCCCAGGTTTTGCTATTTGGAGAAGAGCTAAGGCCTAACTCATAGCACTGGTGAGGAAATGATTTGTGACTGAGGAAATAGGAGCGGTGCAGTAAGCCTTTTAGGCTCCTAGAGTGTCACCTGGTGTGTATGTAATATCTTAGTTTGAATAAATTTAAAGGGCTTCTAACACTTCTTAAATTATTTTATTCATGTGAAGTACCACTTGAGAGGTGGCTTGAGAGCAAGCTGACCCTGTAGTTCAAGTGGAAAGGGAAGGAAATAGTTAAAGGATTTAAACTGCTAAAAAAAAACTTCTTAGAGAAGCATTTTTCTAGAGAAGCAGCAATTTGTATGAAAATCACAGCTTTTATACATTAAGTATGGTTGAGTCTCTTCCTAAAAGCAGTGTAGGAAATGTGGACCTCCATCCCATCTGATCCCCAACCTTCTACCCCACCCCGCTCCATGCCACCCCTTCCTTCCCAGGAAAAGGAGCACTAGGACCAAAGGGGCATAGCTCTACCCAAGGATTTTCAGATGACAAAGAGAGTGGTGGATAGTCAGAAAAATACAAGATGTTATTGATAGCATAGTTTTTGCCACAGCATTCTCAGTTTTAAGCTTCACTCAGAGAGGAAAACTTAACCATAATTTTTATAAACTCCACTATTTTAGTATCTTGTCTTTTCCCATCCTAATTCCACCATGACACATCACAGGCAAACACAAATTACATCCCAGTAATAAGGACCATGCCTGAATTTCAGTATCAAGTACTGAACTTTTCTTTTTCAAGATCCCAGATTATTTGAAAACTATTGGTCAGTGAGTGTGGGTTAAAATCAGAAGGCTATAAAATAATATCAGCAAAAAATAATGTAGAAGGTAGCATAGGTATGCAAATTTTGTTTTTGAGC